>JAAAKQ030261354.1:0-10756 GCA_010016005.3 Zanna intricata | reverse complement strand
AAAAGTGCAATTTTCTTCTTCGATTTTTTGCGGTTTTTACCATTTTTCTCAAAAGCCGCAAAGAATACAATGTTGGGTCTAATTTTATTGAATTTTTCTGGCTAAAAAACATAAGAAACCGTAACATTTACCGCTAAATTCCCAGAAGTTCCCAGAATTTCGGTGGCGTGTTATTTAACGGGAGGAACTGAATACCGGGTGAAATCTTTCGCTAGCCGTAACTCGCTAACAAAACGTTTTCAGGCATATATTTATTGGAAACCTTTTTCTTATTTTCAGATATAGAATCCGTTTCCGATAGATTGCCGTGCAGTTTTGATACACCCTGTATAATATAATAGTAATTATTGTAGGCAATTATAATAAAAATAAATGAAATATAAATGCTTGGTTTTCAATAGTTTCTTTTTTTTGCGATTTTCGCTTTTTTTCTAACTAGCATTTTTCATTGTTATCTTGAGCTTTTTTACGTATTTTTAACAGATTGATATCTAATTTGTTCAAACAAAGATTAAAAACGTGAAATTTGTTTCGGTTAATAAACAGCTACTATAAACCTCTGAAATTACTTAAATGAATGACAAATTACGCAATCTGATAATTTTGTGCTCAAAATATTTTGTGTGTTATTTCAAATAATAGAAATATTTAATTATTATTTTTTAATAATAATAATAATAATTTTTATTAATAATTATTTATGAATTTAAATACTAGACAGTGGATACCGATGTGTTTTGGTTGTTAAAGTTCTGTTAATCACATATATCAAAAATGGTCGACATGATATTAATACCATTCCTCATATATATCATCCTTATCTCATTGGGCCATAGGGTTGCTTATTGTTTATATGTTCAACAGATACTTATTAGACGGGTTCTTATTAGACAGATATAAGAAGGGTTCAACCCTTCTTATTAGAATTAGAGAATTAAACATTTTTAATTCCATTTGTGAGAATAATAACTTTTTCGATCTGTTTTAACAATTTTAGTCATATCTCAGTTATTTATAAACTAATTTGAATGATTGAGGCGTCATTTTCTGTTCACAGTAAAACTACTTAATATTTTAACTCGTAAAATTATTAGCAAAAGTAATATTTTGAGAATTGTTAAGAATTAAATACTTTAATAATTCGACATTTTAAAATTTTCAATCTTATCTATTTTGTAGATGATGTTCTTAGTTTCTGACAAACTGTGTACAACATACGTTTGTGCCTAAGTACATACAAAATCCCGAGATTTCTATTATTTTTTTCATGGTTGACATTGCCAATGCAAAAAAAACCGATATTAAAATTTTTTTGTACACGACATTTTAATAAAATATTATAATTCGTTGTTAAGTTGTACAGTTTTATTGAAAAAAACATAAAATGGTGTACTAAATGAAAATTAAAAAAAGTTAAACAGTGAAAATATTTTGATGTCTGGAATCAATCCCTTAAGTTTGACCACACCTCCAGGGAAACTCTGCTTATCTGTTACCGTGGGGGGAGATACGGTAATACCCTTTTGATCGACGGGGTAAAAAATCAGATATAAGAAAAAACTTGTTTAGAAATATTTTATCTGACATTCCTAAAATCGGTTGAATTTGAAATTTTAATTAAAAAACTTTAGTTTTTTTAAATAACTGAATGTATAATTTCATCTTAGTAAAGCTCTTAGTAAATATTAAAAGCTAGTGATTGCTTGTAACTGGTGAAAAATCCTAATAAATTTGAGGGTTGGTGAAGTAGACTTTGTTAATAGTAGAATAAAACTTTTTAATCATCCTTTTAATTTTGTTCCATCAAATATAATTTAATTATTTATTATGAAATATATATGTTATTTTCAGACATACTTCAAATTAATAGTTTTTTATACGTAATTTTATTTTGAGATTTGCTCACCAGGCTGATCTAGTAGTTAACTCGTCAACGTAAATCAGTTGTTTAAGACCTAATTTTTGAAGTTAAAGGTTTAGAGATACAATTCCTAGTAAAAGTAAGTGGTTTTTATACGGATTTGAATAGTAGACAGTGGATACCGCTGTAATTAAGTTGTTGGAGTTCATTCAATTAACCGTCTCTGGAATGGTCGATCTGAAACAAGATTCCATCTCATTTACATGTTTATCGTCGTCTTATTATGCTATGGTGATGGAGGGGAGTTGCTTATTCTTTTGTTTTTTTTTTTAATTGGTACTGTATTCATAAACTCGTAAAAGATTCAACAAGTGTTTTTTTTTTTATAAAAAATTATCTGAAATTATCATTATTGTTAAATAATATAAAGCGATCATTTATTTATATGTTAACCAAAATAATGAAATATATTCATATTCTACATCATATAAAACCTAATGTGGTAAATAAAAGTTTATATTAATTTCAGTTATTTTGAAATTCCTTACAGTATTATAATAACTGTAAGACATTATAATTACATATATATATATATATATATATATACACTGTAATAATATATATTACAGTAATGTATATATATTTACATACAGTACATATAATCGAATATATGTATTGTAGTAATGTAGCACTTTCACATAAGTAATTATCTCTCACTAGCATAACATAAACAAGGGGACTAGTATTGTTCCCTCGTCTCGTTAAACATTTCAGTTTGTTGAATAATAATTAAATTCTCTTAGTTACGGTTGATTTACCTTACAATAATTTGTGAAGTTATTTTTTTTTCTCGTATCACTCATTAGATAGTGTATTTAAAAAATACAGTAATATAGATAAGCTTGATATAGTGATTAAATAATGTTGAAAGCGAGATGAAGAAATGTAGTTATTAAAACTATGAGCTTGCTTGTTTATTTATACGGATAGAATAATTTTATGTAATAGATTTGGGGATCCATTGAGTGGTATCCTCTGTTCGTATATAACTCGCTTTATATTATTATGTTAAAACGGATTCCAAATTAGAATATAGTTACATAAATTGAAATATTATGATTTATTTTAAACAAATATTTCATATTCTTTGGATAAAATAATATGTAAATAAATGCATATTGAAGTGATTAACTATAGGTGAAATAAATGATTTAAAGTGATTATTTTAGAGAAAACGTAATAATTAACTGTAAATTTATATTCAAACTAGTACACGTTACATTGTTATTTTAACAAATTAATCCTTTTACTGTACGGGTCATTTTCAAATATTTATTTAATTTAAATATATTAACTATGTTTAAATCCTGGTCATTATTTATTAATAATAATCTTCATAACATAATTAATAATATTTTGTTACCGATTCCCCTTTATTTTAAATCGGGGTTATTAACGAGGGTAATCTATTATCGCTGAAATACATAATCATTTATATATTAATAATAAGATAATGATATATTAATAATAAGATTGATTATTGTGTTAAAATTGGATAAAATAATGCAATTTAAAAAACTTAGTTATATTTTTTTTATTTCCGTTTTTTAAAACGGCATATGTAGCATGTAAAATATGAGAATTACCTTATTCTTGTGTTAAATCTATCCAGAATAAACAGAGCATATTTTAATAGAATATTATGTTCTGTTTTAATTTTAATGTTGGTAAAAATCAAATTCAGAACCCAGTTTCATAACTATGGTACTGTTATCGCTTCACATCGGCTACAGTAGATATTTTGCTTCCTGAAAGTAATCCTGTATTCTTTTCTTTTTTTTTGTCGGTGGTGATGGAATGACATTTACGCATGCCACCACGGGTATGTCGGGCTCGGACCGAGGACGCTATTCGTCAAGGGCTAGCTAAGAAGCTAACAGGTTCTGCCAAGGTGTTGTTAGGCACCTATCCCATACCGACTAAACCTCCCTCACCGATCTCCTCCTCCCCGAGACCGGTCCGGTCTCGGGGAGGAAGAGTTAACGCAATTAAGCATTACTCAGTCTCGGGGAGGTACTTTGGGTTCTGAGGTTCCAGAGTACCCGTGCATCATCATCACCACCCACCCGAGCAAGCCCGGACAGATGACAACTAAGCAGAGAATCCTGTATACCTGTATTATCAATTGTCTAAACATTTTTTCGTAATGTTTTTAAATTGTTCGTTTTGTTTAGTTTTAAAATAATTGAACGAAAATTTTTGTAACGCTACATTAATGTGAAATTTCTACTATTAATTTTTATTATAATCAATTGAATATACTGCTTTAAAATTTAATAAAATGTAATATAAAATTATATTTTTCAAATTTCAGAAAATATGACAGGGGGGAAATTTTTAATATGACAGGGGGGAAATATTCAGTTTTTTTTATTAATATATAGTCTTATTACTAAATTTCCTGCATCAAAATTAAAATAAAAAATGGAGAAACACAAATAATATGATTTAGTAATACTTAACAATTCGATTAAGAATAAATTTTAAATTGTTTACACATGTGGGTAGGGGGATTAAAAATCTTTGGAAAACTTGTGTTTTCTTATGGTTGTGCGTTCTATTAAATGTGAAAGTACGGTGATCACGTCACTAATGAGGTATCGGGATTTTTGCAAATCTGTACGTTTTAGGAACAACTAGTTCAGCTACACCAACAAAACATATATATATATATATTGTGTATATGTATGTGTATCGCACTGCTTTTGAATTTCTTTTTTTCCTCAAATATATATGGGACAGTAACATTTTTTTTTTTTCAAAATCCATTAAACGGATGGGGGGGGATGTCGCGAATAAAACAATTTTTGATTTTGTTCAGAGGCATTTTAGAGGAAAACCTTATTAAAGCACATTTATTACCTCAATTTATACATTAATAAAAAAAAAAGTTTTCAAAAGATAAACGTTCCCTCTTATATAAGAAATACATGTTTTCATTATAACTTTCTTCGGTTTAAATATTTTTCAAAATTTTTTTGAAAGTTATACTTCATATACAGAATTATCACGAAATGTATACAATTTTGTTTTTTTTTTCCAATTCTCCGGATATAAAATACAGAAAGGTATTTTGAAAACTTTCTTTGGTGCCTTGTGCACAATTTATATTAAGATTAAGAAAATGACATGGAGCGAGAATTTATACATATATTCGTTTAATATATATAGAATGAGAAGTGGAATAATAAACATGATCCCACTACATCGGTGATTCCCAGTACACTTTTCTTTCTTTTTCTCTTTTTGTATGCTTAATCATATGTGCATATACGGTTACATAAATATACAATAAAAAAAGACGTTGATGCCACTTCTCTTTCTTTCTCCCGCTCTTTTTCTTTCTTTCTGTATACCTGTATACAAGATTGTTGTAGTTATCTAGAGCACGTTGCTTTGTAGATATGATTGTGTGTACCTGTACGTATTGAAGTGTTTGTTAAATTGTTTATATAAAATTAATTTTAAAACCAATTTAACCTTTATTATCAAATTATTTATTTAACCATTATACTACATTATAAATTGATTTCTTAAGTAGTATATTAAGTTCTTTTAAATGAATAATTACATACAATAGAATCAAATATAATTTTTACTAATGATCGGTACTCATTGTTTTAAGCTTCACTTCTGTTGGCCAGTCCCGCGACTGGCTATTTTTTCTTATTTTATCCTTTATTGAAGTTGTGGTAGATTTAATGAAGATTTTATTTAAGAAAATCTTTAAAGCTGTGGATAAGACTTTTAGAAAAATTGTTCTTAAAATTTGTTCCCCAACTCTAAAAAATATATATTTTAATTATTGGCTTTAATATCTTTTAATTTTTATTATTTATAAGCGGGAAAGTGGTGCAGTACTTGTCATCTGTTCCTTTTTTTTTAATTTCGATAGTTTTACGATGGTATAAAACCTATTAAAAAAAAAATTATAAATTAATTATTTTTTTGTTACTTGTACAAAAAGAAAAAAATCTTTTTAACATTTTAAATAATTCATCAACATATTGACCATTGTGTTAATTAAATTAAAAAAAAAAAAAAACAACTTAACCCCCAAACATTATAACAAAAAAAAAAAAAAAACTAAAAATGAAAAAATTAATACCATATACTCGACGTTCGCGGGATACCGCATCACCAGTCGGTACATAATTCTATAATTACATAAAAAGATAACTAAAAACAAATACAAGTAAAACCAACAATTGGATTCCATTGTTGCAGTGTAGTTGTTATAAATTTTCTGGTTGTGTTATGTTTTCTAAATTTTTAACGTTTTATTTCTTTTTTTGTTATTTGTCGATGCAGTTATAAAATTATGTACCGACTGATGATGCGGGATCCCGCGAAAGTTAACAATTATTGGTTTTTTGAGGATTTTTTTGTTATTGTGTTTGGTGGTTGTCTTTTGTGTTGTATTTAAAATAAATATTATATATAGGTGTGTGTTTGGGTGTATGTGCATGTAGAAAGCATTAATCATTTATTAAAGGTCAAATTGCCAAGAATGTCTGAGAAAATATTTGAAGATGGGTTAAATTCGTGATATATCTTATTATACGTATAAAAGTATAATAGTTTCATATTATACAACAAAATTTGTCTCCTTGGTAATTTCACATAAAATACATTTTTGTAAATACTATATTTTAGTAATTCTATGTAAGAATCGAGAATACAAAAACAATAAGTTATATAAACAGCTACAGTAACTGCTTGCATTGAATCATCACGGTCTTTACGGAGAACAAAATGTTCTATAATAAAACGTGAAACCGGGTGATTTTAAATTACGCATTCAGAAGGCGCGACCACGTATTGCACGAACACACTTACATACTCCCGTATACAAATGTAGGGAGGTTGTATATGATATTATTGCAATTTTAACATCGCTAACGGCTAGCCACGTGTTCAACATGTTTTTGCAAATTAGATTGCTTCACAGCCTTTTGTTTTACTGGTCTCGCTCAGTTTTGTGTCCAGTTTTAATAACTTATGAACATAGTCGGCCTATCTTCTAAAATAAATCTAATCTTTAAACAAAGTATAAACCGCTCTGTTTTGACTGATTGCTATTATTATGTTTTTTTTTTTTTTTGCTTTAATTACGTTTGGTTTAATTATTAATAACAACCGTAATTAATATATAAAGAAAGAAGTACATTTTTATATTACAAAATTACATATTACTTTATACTATAAATTTACTAATGTAATTTATTTCTAATTAGTGTATAAACTTTATTAAATTCGGTTTCAGAATTTTGTAATGATGTTTATATCAGAACCATTAATAATAATAATAATATATATATATATATATATAAAATTTTGGTAGCCTATTATTAAAATAAATAGTAATATTTACTATTTCTTATCCATCCATTCGATCAGCGATATTTTCATATACTGTTGTATCAGGAGACTATGCACCAAGTCAAAAAGAATGATTCTTGTTTATTAGTGGTAAACACACTTTTAGATTCTTAGCTCTAACATTTTAAGTTCTTAAAACTTAGCTTCTGTCATAGATAATTTTGTCTCAACGATAATTTTACTTGTATTGTTTCTATTATTTATATTATCGTTGATACATTTTAAAGCCAGCTTATTGGGGTCCCACTTAAATTATTTACCTTTGCCAGTAGGACTCTTGTATTTAAGTCTGCTATATAGTCTCTTGATACGGATTATAATACACCTTAGAAGAAATAGTACTGTCGATGAAAAAGTCCACTTGTGGATTTTTTATTTCTGACGAGGGAGGGTCTTCTGGAACTAGAAAATTGAAAATGTTATTTTTATTTCGGTGTGTGTGTGTGTGTGTGTGGGCGTGCACACGCCCTATAAGGTGAAGTTACGTAATTTTATATATTTTTATATGGATGATGAAGGGGGTTAGAGAGGTAATAAGAGATATTGCTATAATTGAAGAGTAACTGTATTATTCTTTCAGCTCATTAAGTAAAGTAGAAATCTTATAAGTAAAAATCATTTTATTTTTGAAAATTAATATATATTTATTATTCAGTACTCATAGTCTGTCCCATATGTTTTAAGAATATAGCTATAAATGACGCAAAAAAATTGCAAAAGATTTTTCAAACAATTTTTTATTCAAAATAGCTACCATTGTAAGTAATACACATGTTGGCACAATCTTTCAGCCTTTTCATGCCTTTTAAAAATTCCTCTTTTGAAATACTGTTTAACTTCGTTAACACGGTTTCATACATCTTGTCTAACGACGCAAAATGGTCCCCTTTCAAGTGCATCTTTAATTTGGGGAACAGGAAGTAGTCAACCGGGATTTAAACCAGGCGAGTACGATGGTTAGCTGAGCACAGGAATAATTTTTTTGGCCAAAAATTTATCGTTAAACGTCGCGGTATGCGTTGGTGCGTTTTCCTGCAACAGGAAAATAGAATGATCTCTTCACAACTCGAGGCTAACACGCGCAATTCTTTTACAAAGACAATCCAGCACTTTTTAGTAAAATGAAGCATTCACACTAGAGTAACAAATTCTTTGTGGACGATGCCTATGGAGTAAAAAAAAATGACCAACATTGTCTTAATTTTTGATTTTTGAAAACGCAATTTTTTTGGTGGTTTCAATCCTCTACAAAAAGTTTATACCATCGAACAACAGTAGACATAACATTGTCAGTACAGTAGACATTTTAACATTTCGAACGTTTCCATCGCACCTTTATTGGCTTAAAAGCAAAATTTAATGGCACATATGGTTCATTATTTTTATACATCGTGAAATTATGACCGCGGCCACTTTGATACTTTTTCCTTTTTTTTTTTAACCTCTGGAACCACCGTCAGGTATTGTCTTCAGAGGATGATATGAATGATTTTGTAGAGTGTATGAAAAAATGCTATACCAGACCGGGATTCGAACCAGGGATCTCTGAATGAAAGGCCGATACGTTACTACTCGTGCCACGTAGGCCGGCAACCACATTGATACTACCACGCGAACTGCTACTGAACAGTTGCATTTGATCCGATGGATTTAAAACTTTGCATGGGGGAAAGGAAGGTTGTAGTAACGGGTAGTTTCCAAAATTTCATGAAGATAGCGCTAGTCGTACCGATTTTGCAGCCACAGTCTTAAAATTTATGGGACACGCTGTGTACATGTACACGTGTTTTTACAATAAATAATATAATGAATTACTGTAATAAAAAACTGGTTTCTCAGGAAAATCTTTAATACATTACAATTACATTAAACAACAATCTATTCATTGTGATTACATTAATGGAAATAAAAACGTATTTTCAAATGTATTAGAAATTAGATTTGCAGCAAATTTAAAAATTTTAATTGAAAACATAATCATATAAAGGAGAAATTAACTGGTAAGATTTAAATAACATAATTAGAGTAGCGAAATGATATAATTTTCATTTAAATATCTAAATATATATTTTTTTTAATTTTAATACGTTTTAAAAAAAAATTGTTTCATTATCTACCAACAAATTATATAAGGAAATTTAATAAATAATTTTTTTTTCAATGAGGAGAATGCCCTAAAATAGAATAACAACTGATAGATAGATAGATTGTTTCCAAATTTATAAAGTTTAATTATTAAAAAACCTCAACGGAATCTAAATTATTGATATATATTTTTTTAAATAAAATCGGTAAATTATATTCTTTCATTTTAATATTCTTATATATTTTAATTGTCCGCTAAGACTTGTAGTGAATTATTGTGGGGAAATGCAAATTTCGTTTATTATTTATTTATTTTTTAATATTTATTTTGATTTTTGTTATATATATATAGTTCTCGATAAATATTTTATTTTATATATACTACGCTGATGCTCTCTATGTTTGAAAGATTTCAACTTGAAATGCTGAATAATTCTTATACTTTATAATCTTTTATTTATCTCAGAACTGGATTTCATATAGCAAATTTTATGGCTGATGTATATATTAATATATAAATTATTAATATTTTATGTTTATAAGATTCAAGGATGGTAGATTGAAATTTTAATTGAAAAAAATTGTACATAACTTTTTTCTTCAAATATCAGAATATAGTTTTTATTTTTATGTATTTATTTATGCTTATACGTTAAAAGAAAACGATCTAACTAGGAAATAATTTAGGTTTCGAATTAATTTTTATAATGTTTCGTTGGTTCAATAAATTGTTACATTTTTTGTTAAAAAAAACAAAAAACATTGTTCATTGAACCATTTTTTTTTTTTTTTTTTATTATTTATTTATAAGAAAATAAAATTAACTTTTAAAAAAAATAACAATTTTCAAAAATATCAATGGAAGCTTATAAAAACTTTAAGCTTATAAAATAAGCGGATAGTTCATTTATTTCTGTAACAACCTTCCATTTCTCTTAAAAAAAAAACTGAATTTGAAAAAAAATTATTAGTATAGTTATGAGAATGATTTTGCTCTATTTGTTAATTATATTTAAAAAAGTGAGGATTTTTCTTGATCATTAACTCAGTAATGTAAAATACCGCAGGTAGACATTTTTATTAAAAAGCCTTTGTGCGAACCCGTTTTTTCACTTATTATTATCGTCATAACGAATAAAGAAAAAAAAAACAAAAAATTCTACAGATCATTTGCTGATTTAGCCCCAAATGATAAAAAAGAGTTTTTCCTTTTATAATGTAATTCTAATGTCTTTCCTTGGTTCATTTTGTTTTTTTCAATGCGTATTTCTTTTGAACCTATTTAATATAAACTAAATAATAAAGATAAATAATTACCGGTAGTATGTTTGCATCAAATATACATATATTTGTACGTGCGTGCGTGTG
>JAAAKQ030261332.1:0-10757 GCA_010016005.3 Zanna intricata | reverse complement strand
ACTCCTGAGAAGTGTGGTTAATTGAAACCCAACCACCAAAGAACACCGGTATCCACGATCTAGTATCCAAATCCGTAAAAACATTTTTATCTTTACTAGGATTTGAAACTTCGAAATAAGCTGATTTGCGATGTCGCATTAACCACTAGACCAACCCGGTGGTCTAGTATGGATAATTTTATTCTAGTATTCTTTAAGTAAACTCCAGAAGAACTCTATGTTCTATGTGTATTTACATAGAGGATTATCACCCAAACATATCACATACTGATTTTCAAAGGCTTACTACAAAACGAGTTAATAGTTTGCGGGCATGTAGCTAAGCAAATATTTTTATTCTTTCAAATTTTCTAAATCAACAGCTAAGTGATTTCTTAGTCCGTACCTTTTTCTGCGGTTCTCATATGTTGTGTAATCTTCCAGTAGATGCTTAGTGGTTAATCTCACATACACTGCACATTGGTCTTTCTTCTTCGGTTAAAAAATATGAATTTGTAAAATTTATGAAAATATTTTTGTTTTGTTTTAGTCATGGCTTGGAAGTTGTTGGGAACTGTTGGGCTGATCGAAAGGTTTACAGCTTTTAAAGGTTTGATACCTTTTATTAGGAAGATATTTGTGAAAAAAAAACAAATGAAACCCCAAATTTTAAAAACTTACAAAAAACTTCAACATTAAGAAATTTTGTTTAAATTCCATGAATTTTTTCGTTGATGTTTTTTTCCATTACTTTTATATTAATAAAAAAATTACCACAGTCAATGTGTACCCGAAGAATGAATTCGAATTGAATTTTCAACTTATAACTTTAGTTATTTATAACAGTATAATTATTTCAGATTTTTGAAATTAGGAAGTATTCTAATTATTTTACTCAATCATTAGAAACTTCAGACTTCCTAAACAACTGCAAACCGAAGCTTTTGTATGAAACGCCTTAGAAGAATTCTCATTTAATTACAATCACCTGGTATCATTTTATTGCAAAAAAAACGATTTTGGTTAATCCAGCTTTAGCTTAAAGTTTTTAAATTAAAAAAGAAATGCCTGAATTTTAAACTTAATTTGTCAAATAAAAAAAAAAAAAAAAATTGATTAACATGTTTATTAACACAAAGACCATTTGAAAGCTTAATTTTATAATAACATAAAAAAAAATTGTAAATCATAGAGTAACTTCTTTTTTTTTCTTTTTTTTATATATAAATCATGCTTTTAGTTTTGATTTACAAGAATTAGAAAATTTTTTTCTTTGAAGTTGAGGAAATATTTTTCGGACATATTTAAGAATTTAAACAATTAAAATGCATTTACCTAAAATATTTTCAGAATTTTTTTTTGATAATATCCCAAATCCAAAAATGTCTGAAATAATTCAAATTCTATGAATTAATTCACGCACAAATCAAAGCTTGTGCGTGGGAATATGAACATGGAAGCTAATGTGTAGGGAATTAAATGTGCCATGCCTGGCCAGGATTCAAACCCGGGATCATCGAATTAAAGTTGAAGAAATTACAACTCCGACTTGGAGTTCGAAATTTAATTTTACTCATAGAAGATTTACACAAAATCTGAAGATTTATTTTTATGTACTGAATGAAAGAATTCGCCTAAATTAAAATAATAGTCGTAAAAATAAATAGATATTTGGTTTCTGTGAAAATTAACTCATTAAATATGGTTATATTCTTTTGTAGTAAGCATTGAAAAAAAAAAATACACATTTGCGTGGGATAGATTCTATATTTTTCAAAGAAAGACATGTAAAGTTACTGGTCACGTTCATCCTAGGAGTAACAATAAAATAAATAAATTAAATGGAACAAAATACAATTATTAATGTACATTGTTCCATTTTTATATTCATAAAATTGTATCATTCAAAAATTTTATGCATGTTTTCATAGTTATATTATTTCATAAATCTTTCTCGTAAATAAGATTGTTTTATAACCAAATCATTTTTCCTTATTAATTATGAAAAGAAGTCTGAGACTGAGTCTTATTTCATACAACTACCAAAAGTCTTAAACGGTTCTGAATTAATGTTAGAATTTATAACAAAAAAAATTTATCCAATTTTTTTTTATTTTTGTAAAATTTTGAAAAAATTTATTTATTGTTACAGTTATTTAAAGCAGTTACATAAATACTACACCAGTTAAAACCTAATAAAGATAGTTTAAAAAAATATTTCTATGTTCGTGGAAATTTAGATACATAAGTACTCGAACAAATAATTAGCAATTGATATAATTATTTATTTCTTATTCACTTAGTATACTCGTATTTTCAGATTTACGTTGATTGGGCGGTGATTACTGTGTATATATATACATATACACACATGGTTAGACAGACCGGTTAGTATGTATATATACATACTAACCGTATATATATATAACATACTAACAGTATGTATATATACAGTATATACATGTATATATATATATATACATACTAACCGGTCTGTCTAACCAAACCTGGACTCTCGGGGCTCAGGTCAGCCCAGGCGAATCCGTAGCCAACTCAGGACCTCCTCGGCATCTCACAGAGCCAAGAGGCCTATTCCCAATGCCGCAGATTTCGCTTCGCTCGCCACCTACTTTTTGAAATTTTAAAGGGGGTTACTTCTTCCAACTTGTGGTGATAATTTTTTTCCGATTTGCAATCTGTGAATATTTATTTTTTTTTTAAATTCAAATTGTACTAATTAAAGCAAAACAATAAACATCAGATAGAGTAAAGCATGTCACCTCAGTCATTAATTCAGTTGATGTTACTATGCGAGAACATCTTATAAGTAAAGAAAAGTACTTTTATCTGCTTCCAACAGGGTGGTATTACAGTTAATATTTCAAGACAGAGAACAAGAAAAGTTCAAGAAATATTTGATTTCCCCTTGATTTGACGGTGCAAAATTGCCTGTCATACGACAACTTTTTCTTAAAAGAATGTTTGAATGCCAGTGATTTGATTATCACCCTAGAAATGCAACAGAAGTATACAACAGCTTTGTTCAATAAAGTTACAGAAATAAATGGTAACAGAAGTATTTTCAAAATAAACTGAATACACAATTACAAAATTAAAAAAAAAGAAGCCATTTTAATAAAAAAAAGCGGGTAGGGTACCGTCCTATGTCTCAGTCTGAATAGTCTAATTATTAATTGCTAATGTTAAAATGTAGTCAGCCGAATCTTAAAAATAAAATCTACTACAAGATCTTATATTCAATGAAAACACTTTTAATAAACACTTGGTTCATTATTTTTTTATAGAAATTTCCAACAAAATTCTTTCAACCTGAACAGAAACAGTCATGAAGTATTCAACAATGATAGAATAATCTCTTGCTTCAAGAAAAAGTGACCCAAGTAATTTTTCTCAATTTGATTTTTTTTTAAATTAATAAAACACTGACATATTTAAAAATAATTTCTTTTGATATATTTATTGCTTACCTTAATTAATGTTAATGTTATCTTAATTAATGTTATAATAATAACATTTTCCAAAATATATCTAAAAAAAACATGAATTCATAAAATGTTTATTGTGGTATGAAAAATAATTTTAAAAGATATGAAAATAAATTCTGGTAAACAACAATTTTGATAAGTTATCACAAACATATATAACAAACAATAATTTAAGTTGAATATCACCAACACAAAAATCAAATCAATAAAATTTATTCAAATTTTAATTAATCATTATCATCAATTTGACAGCGACGAGATCTTCTACCTCTACAACGTCTTTGAGAGCTACGCCCGCGTTTACACCTATATCTTCGTGTTCTTGATCGCTTTCGATGGCAAGATCGTCTTTTGCCCCTTGATCTACATCGTGATCTTGACGTTCTATATCCTGACTTTTTTTTTTTTTTTTTTTTTTTAACCTTTTGGTGAAAAAATGCCGTTTACGCATGCCACTAGGGTGTCAGGCTCGGACCCAGGGCACTATTCGCAAAGAGCTAGCTGAGAAGCTAGCCGCAATTAAGCATTACTCAGTCTCGGGGAGGTGCTTTTGGGGTCAGAAGGTCAGGGATCCCTGTGCGTCATCATCGCTACTCACCTGAGCAAGCCCAGGCGCGTGACAACTCAGCAGAGGGCTATCCATTGCCCCTTCCCCCTCCAGCAAGTTTCTTCACCACACTGTGGACTTTTCTATGTCCTCTCTCGTCTATTTCCATCAGAACTCTGATTGAATAACTTCGATATTAGCTCAGGATCTCTTACCTTATGATTACGCCCAGCGTCAGCCTTTGATTCTTGGTCACGGCCCTGCAACATAAGAAAATAATAATCTCATTCGCACCATCATTCACACGTACTGTTAGTCTCTTGTATGCGCACATGTACCTGTATGTGTGTGCACATGTCCACGTCGGCAGGTAAGGAGTCCCTGTGCGTCAACATCACCACCCATCCCAAAACAGGGACGCGCGGCGACTCAGCAGGGTGGCTGTCCATCCCCCCGGCTCCTACTTTTTGTGTTGGTATATCGCCGCCAAGAGTTTGGGAGTCCCCGTGCGTCATCGTCATCGCCCATTCCCGCAAGCAGGAACGCATGACAACTCAGCAGAGGGCTGTCCTTGACCCCCGGTCTTCTTGTAACCACGATTCTTCAGTGTAACCCTCTTCTTCTGACCTCCGCGTTCTTCAGGTTCATAACTGCAGAGGCGAATCCATCCAGCGCCCTCCAGTTATCAAAAGAAAGCAACATGTAGGGCACAACTTCCTCAATCTCAAGCTCAAGCTCATCCATGCCTGCCTCCACTCTCTGAGCACGTCACTCAGGGCAATGCAAAAACTTGTGCTCAGCCGTGTCTGTGGCATAGCAAAACATGCAGCGGTCTGAGTCCCTCTTGCCGACTGGATGTAGGTAAGCCTCAAAAGTGCCATACCCAGTGAAGAGCTGGGTAAGAAAATGCTTCATCTCACCGTGCCGCCTCAGTCACCATTCCTTCAGGTCAGATATGAAAGACTTAGTCCATTCGGCCACGCCAGCCGCCCTCCATCTTTTATGCCATCGGTCCAAGATGATCTGCCTTGCTTCCTGTTTGTCCATGCCGTTAAATATGAGCATTCCCTCACTGACTAGCAGATCGATAGGCGAAACAGCAGCAAGCCTCGTATAAGACTATTCTGTAAGCTGTTATTACTCCAACTAAAGATCGCCGATGCACCCTCCATAGTCTCTCTCTGTTTCTCGTGACATCCGCTGCAGCGCCCCAGACTGGTGGAGCGTACAGTAGCGCGGGCATCACCGTGGATACTATCAGCCTTCTCTTTGAAGACCTGGGAGCGGTCTATGTGGACAGCAATATATTGAGGGTCCTGACCGATCTCTCCGCCCTGTCGCAACTGTACATAATATGGTCTGTGAATCGGCAAGCCCTGTCGAACATCACACCCAAGTTCTTCACAGTACGCTTCTCGGCAATTATGTGCTGCTCTATCCGTAGATTGATGTTACCAAGTCTTCTTCTTCCGGTTAGTCTTATGTACATGCATCTGTCCAGTGACAGCGCCAGGCCATTATCATTAAGCCAGGTATTAACGGCCAGGAGTGCCTCATTTCCACTGTCTTGCAAGTCGACCTCAGTCTTGCCAGACCTCAGTCTGCAAACTCTCCGGCAACTGCAGTTGCCGGAGAGTTTGCAGATGCCGGAGTTTTTCTAGTAAATCGTCGAACATTACATTCCATAGAAGAGGCCCAAGCACCGAGCACTGTGGGAATCTACCGTGAATCTCGAAGGTCAATCGGCCATGTGACGATTCGACCGTATTCCAGCGCTCACTCAAAAACTGTGTGATCTGGTGCTGGAGGTATGTACTGACACCCTTTCTTCTGAGTGAGGACATGATAATGTCCCAGGATACAGTCCCGAAGGCGTTGGCAACATCCAAAAAAACAAGCATCAGTATGCGCCTGGTCCTCAAGGTGCCACTCCTGGATTCTTCCGCCCATCGAGTCACCCTCGATGCATTCTGGATAGTTGAACCTCCCCGCCAAAAACCGTACTGGTTAGGATGCATTCCGGCACCAGCATTCAGTTCTTCTATTAGTCTCATGGAAAGGAGATGCTCAACAGCCTTCCCCATTGTATTCAGCATACAAAGGGGACGGACTCCTGCTGTCAGGTCTCCATGTCTGCTCTTGGGGATGAAAACAAGTCTGAATTCCTTCTAACTTCTTGGAAAGGATCCGCTGTCCAAGCCGTAGTTAGCGACGTCCGCCATTTCCCAGGGCACCAATCTTGTCAGACCCTTCAATATGCTCACCGGGATGCCATCTAGTCCAGGATCCCTCTTGTCACCCAGCATAGATATGGCGGCTGTCACCTCCTCAACAGAGAAACAGACAGCTCTATCAAGAGCTACCTCTTCCACACGACAAGGCTGACAAGGAAAAAGCCTGGTGACGTGTTCATGGACTTGCTCAGCCGTTAGGACTTGTCTAGGTCACGTCGTGACCTAGATCTGTATTTTCTTGAACAGCCTCTTCGTCTTCTTCTTTTTCTAGCACAACCTCTTGTTTTTGCGATCATAATTAGATTATCATCCTCAATTGGTTCTAGCATAAAATGGCTGTTTAGAAGCCTTAATAGTCCATAATGTAGACGTCTTTTAAATACAGTATTTATTGATCTTTTCAACTGATCACTACTGGATTTATTTTGAAGTATATAATCCATCATTTTTTTTACGTGTTGATCCTTTGGCCTCTTTTAAATGGTGTACTGTAGCTAATTTTAACTCTAATGCTTTTATTTTCTCTGGTGCTCTTGTGCGCCCAGTAAATGGAACTGGAGGTTCTAAAGTATATCCCCATCATTGTCGTAACTGCTCTTTGACTCATTTAAAAAAAAAACAAAAAAAAAAAATACTCGTATGTATCAGGTAGGTATGTTACCTAGCAACCAATTCAAAAATATATATATTTATTCTAATGATGTTAGTTGATGAAACAATGTTAAAAAACTACAAATCTTTACTATTAAAAAACGTTTGTAAAGAGTACCACTGATAAAAATATCCTCCATAAATGTGAGTGTAAAAAACTACCACTCGTGATCCAATTAAAATTTGACAATTAAAAAAAAAACATAATATTCTAAAAAGTAGTATCAAAAATTCAATTGTACTCGCAGTGCTTATTAGATATATGTATATTATATTAAATGTGTATATGTATGTATCAGATATATATGTATATACATATATATACCCACGTCCTAGGCCGGTCGGAAGCTCGCAGCGTCGGGTGAATAGATCAGGGATGCATGAAAATTCATAACATACAGTTAAGGGAAATGTGGATTTAGTGATGAGCATTAGTGGTGAATTTTTACGTGTTTAGTATAAAAATCGTAAAGTGAACAGGAGCGATTGTGAAAATTTCACTAGGATGTCGTTACATACTATAGAATTTCTGAAGATTTTACACAGAAATCATTGCTGATCTATGAGGAGGAAAAGAAGAATGCTCATTCAGCACTCTTCTTTTCCTCCTCAAACAATTTAGCCCCGCAATGCAGACACTTTTAGCAATTTTCAGACCTTAAAGATATTTTTTAGTGTACATAATACTGCAGACATATATTTTAGTGACATATTTTATGATCTCACTTTCTTCACATCCTCATCAGAATATTCTCCAGTAAGATCTTTATTCCTCAATACTGTAAGCAAATGGCGGCCAGGGTGATTTTATTTATATTTCTTAACCAAGTGAATATCGGCAGCGATATTCACTTCTGGGTGTTCTTCAAAGTACTATTTAACCACTTCTCAGTTCACGTCAAGGTTGGTCTCTGTATATTTCTTCACCGCTTCTCGGTGAATGTCAGGGTTGGCCTGAGTATATTTCTTAACCGCTTCTCGGTTTTGAAAAAGAATTTAATTTTGAAAAAACATAGAAATTGATTTATATAAATTCATATGAAGATTAAAAGCACTAAAAATCAATTGATATCTTCATTTTTTACCGAGAAATTGAACAAAGTAGTAATATTTAATGTTACCCAATTTTAACCCTTTCAAATCGGTATTTCAAAAAATTCTTACTTAGTGTGGACTTACACCGCAAAAATAATGTGTATAGAAATTTTCATCACTTCAGTAGTTTTTTCTGGGCGTTGATAATGAGATATTTGGGCATTTTATCTTACAAGTACAGAAATAAAAATATTAAAAAAAATAGATGTAATACCTTCTACACCATATTATGCATCAAATCTAATTTTTCACATATTGTTTGTTAACTAATTCTTAATGTAATCCAGTTTTCTAGTAAGTATGAATCATAAATAATATATTATTACAGAATAAAGCTATCATATGAAGTGTATGCTACATCAAATTCTAAAATAGTTCAAAGTAAAGGCACTGTATTATAACTTTAAAAAAAATATATTTCATAGAGAAATAAAGCCGAAACAGAAAAAAAAACAGTGTTGTCAAAATTAGTAATTTAAAATAACCTTCATAATGTAGTGTATAGTTAAAATCGTAAATGGAACTACATACGTATATTAGGTAAGAGGAAGAGGCGAAAATTTCGAAAGAGAAAAGGATATGGCAAGAGAGATGGCAGAGTTGAGTATAGTAGACTGGGGAGAATTTCCACAATAATTGGATTCCTCTATATTTATGGGTATTTCTCCCTTTTCCCCCAATCACCCAACCAACGGACCAACGAACCAGTATCACCAGTACATTGTGAACGAACGGTGGAATAGTGAGAATCCCCTTCACACGTTTGGCACTCAATGGAAGACTAATTAAATGCACTTAAACCCCGTAGTAGTTAATAGAAGCTATGGCACTAGGCATGATATCCAGAACACAGCATTCATTCATTCAGTTATTCGTTCCAATGACACACACACACACACACAAATATATATATATATATATATATATATATATATATATATATACACATACAACATCCTGATTCACCATAGTTACTCCTAACTTCCTGCTCATTAATAATGACTGACCAATAGTGATTTAATTATATCTTATTTCATTGTTTCTAATATTACCATTTGTATTAAGAAGTCATTAATTCTTGATACACTATTCATAGACGTTATTTTAATACTCATATATCTTAATTACGCGAAATTTTAAATAAAATAAAAAATTCTATGCAACATTATTAATTATAATATAATTTAATTATAATTTTACTTATAAAGAAATATAAAAAATATACCATAAATTTGCGAAAAATAACTGTTTAAAAATCATCAAAACTTTATTAACTTTTATTTATCTTGGAAACACTAAATTTTTTAAAAGAATTAAACCCCTGAAATAAAAAGGGTTTCTATATTCGTAATAACCTCCGAATTAGATTAAAATTGGGAAAATCATAAGTTGGTTTAAATCCTTATTCCCATCGTGGAATTATATTCTTCTATGGAGAAAAATACTGGCGTTGATGGGTTGATGCTGATGATAGGATCTAGTAATATGGAGCAAAGATGAAAAGAGAAATAGAGTAACCTACCAAAATAAAGTAACCGCAAAAATTATCATGATAATTTTATTAATAAACAGATGAAAAATGTGTTTAGCTTAAATCACAATCTCACTACTATATAAATTCACAAATTCTTTTTTCGTTTGTTCCTCATAATCGCAAAATCCACCGAACAAATTATTATAAAATTTTAACTGTATTTTTTTTAAGACCACTGAAACTTTTACCATAATTCAAACCACAACTATTCTTACTACTATATAAATAAAAAATAAAAAACTAAGTAACTAGATCTTCTTTTACTGAATTTAACATCATTGTTTATGTTGATTGTCACTGTCCATGTGAATATCGGCTTCTTCATATACGTGGTTCTAAAATTATATGCTTTATTAAAAGATCAGTTTATATTATTACCGCAATATAAGTAACAATCTCCCTCTACGATTCATGAGACCTTGCCGTTGATGAGGGGGCTTGCGTGCTCAGTGATACAGAGTAGCTGGACCAAAGGTGCAATGTCAGAGAGGTATCTGTTGAGAGTCATACTAACGAATGATTCCTGAAATAGGGCAGCAGCTCTTTCAGTAGTTGTTGAGGGCGTAGGTCAGAAGGACTGAAACGGCCATAGCAACATCCCTCAGTATTTTGAGTACTGCGCAGCTGAAAACAATGGAAAACTACAGCTGTAATTTTTCCAAGAAAATGTGACTCTACATTTTCAAAATCAATGATGGAGGCGCCTTCCTTGGTAAAAAAATTCCGGAGGTAAAACTAGTCCCCCGTTCGGATCTCCGAGTGGGGACAGCTAAGGAAAGGGTCACCAGAAAATTAAAAAATAACATTCTATAAGTCGGAGCGTGGAATGTTAGAAATCTAAAAATAGGTTTGTAGGTTAGAAAATTTAAAGAGGAAAATGGGTAGGTTAAAGTTAGATGTAACAAAAATTAGTGAGGTTCGATGGGAAGAGGGAAACGACTTTTGGTCAGGTGATTTTAAAAAATTAACTCAGCAGTAAATAAAGGGCAAGCAGGTGTAGGTTTTGTAATGAACGAGAAGATAGGGATGAGAGTAGAGTATTTCAAACAGCTTAGCGATAGAGTCATTCTCATAAGAATAAAATCAAAACCTAAGTTGACAACAATTGTTTACGTTTATATGCCTACAAGTGCCCATGATGATGATGAGGTGGAGTGTGTATACGAAGAAATTGATGAAGCAATTAAACACGTAAAAGGGGATGAAAACTT
>JAAAKQ030261309.1:15171-27849 GCA_010016005.3 Zanna intricata | reverse complement strand
TGTGTGTGTGTGTGTGTGTGTGTGTGTGTGTGTGTGTGTGTGTGTGTGTGTGTGTGTATGTGTGTGTGTGTGTGTGCGCGCGCGCGCGTGTGTGCGTGCGTGTTTGTGAGTGCAAACCATTATATGTATATTTAACTTTTGAACTTAAGACATAAACATAAAATATTAAAAAAGAAAGGTTTAATTTAAAAAAATAAATAATAACTAACTTCACTCCTTTTTTTACTTTCCCGGTAATAACTACACAGCTACTCCAACAATTATTTTTTATAGTTATCCCGTAAAACGGATTACTAACTCATGAAACTTGGACAAAATATTTCTCTATGAATAGACAGATATTTTTTAAACAACTATTTTCTTTTGCTTTTAGATTTTAAACACAAACTGAAAAGTGGTACACAACGATACCCAAAATAACTGCTTTTTTAGATTTTGCTTAATGTTTCTAAAACAGGTTAGTCATTAAGAATTTCATTAGACCCATATATTTTTGTGCCTAAAATTTTAGTTATGTTAAGTTTTAGACCCATGTGATCCTACAAGTCAGATATATAAGTTGGTACCCAATTAAACATTTTATTAATTTCCTTCTTATATACTTAAAGAGGTTGTATATTCTGTAGAGCGAAATTTAATTATAAACTTTTGCAGGGAATCATACAAGATATTAGTTTTAAGGATTTCTGAACACCATTTGGCATTAGTTGAAATATAGAACCCAGATTTAAGTCTTCTTTTTTTTTTTTTTTGTAATTTCATAATTTAAAAAATGTTATTTACACTAAAATTTTTATTTAATATCATTTTGTCGTTCTTAGATTTCGGTAGTTATATATTTTCTCATGTATTAATTCAAAGCTGAAACAAAAATTACTAACGGTAAACATTGCTACATTCGGAAATGCGTCAATCATCAAATGGAACAACCCCAAAACCTTTACTGAATAATTTATAGAGTAATTTTCTAACAAATTGTATGCTAGATACATAGAAACATATTTTAACTAAAATCTATTTTCACAGTCTTTTTTCATTTTGTATTTTATAAATGAATTTAGTCGATTTTATTAAATAATAGTAGGAATAAAGTATTAATATTTTTGAAAATCCTTTGGTGTATTTGAAATGAAAATCAATCGGGAAAGTTATGAACCCCTTCAGAGCTCTTTTTATATTTTACATGATCAACCGAAAATTTAAATTAATAACAAAAACTTTTTATGAAAATTGTTTATTTTATCTTAGAAATTACCTATTATCTGTTCAAATTTAAATTCATTTTTCAGTAATCAAGTAAACAACAGTAATAAATTAATAATTGTTGTATATTCGTTAATATTAATTTATTTACTAACTGAAGAAAATTAGTATTTATCAAATTTACTCAAAACTAGAAAATCTTTCCCTTAAAAGATCTCTGCCTTTCATCCATGACCTTCTAGGTTTGAATCCCGGGTAGGTTTAGTATTTTTCATACTATAAAAAATTCCACGTACATAGATTGTTTTCCTTTAGTCGGGATTTTACTTTACTTTCATGCAAGGAAGGGCATGAATCCCCTGAGGCAAGTCCCTTTGCACTATGTCCGTCACCATTCACGTAAATTCACGACTAAAATATTGAGATCCTGATAATTCCCTTTTCCTTTTACAATGGTTGTAATTTCTTTTCAACTTCTCATTTTTTACCATTTGTGAATCTTTTAGCATCAAAATTTCGTAATTTGAGTTTTTGTCAGACCTTTTTCTTTTATGTTGTACTTTCCAGCCAGTTAGTCTTTTTCCAATTTTGAATGGTTTTGATAGATTATTTTGAATTACTACCCTTTCATCCAGAAACTTCTAGGTTTGAATACCGGTCATGTCTAATATCTTTCATACTGTAGAAAATTCAGCTATCACCAGAAAACTGTAATTGGGTCTCAGTCTGTTGTTATTATAGTAAATAAATAAAACTTATTTATGTTCATACTTTTTATTACTTCATTTTTGATTTTATCTGTCGGTTTAATCTCTTTACATTCACATCTAGATTTCAGTTATCTCCAACATTTCTATTTTTTCATTTTATTATTATCATCTATTTTTAACAGAAGTATAATTCAAAAATAACACTTCATACGATGCTTTTCTAATCTCTATTTTACTGCAAAATGACCGTTTCTTTTTTAAAATAATTCCTCAGCCTTTCCTATTTTTGTTTTTAGTTCTCCTTACTGTTCGAAATTTATTATTTTTAACATGTTGTCTAAGAATCTGGTTTTTTTTTGTTTTTATATAGAAAATGATTTATAAATAATTTAAAAGAAATTGAAATAAAAAAAATATTATCCATTTTTTTCACTTATATCTTTATATAAACTACAAATGAAATAATATTTTTATAATTTTTTGTTAAGTAAGTTACATTTTATGTTAATTATATTTTAGTTCAAGGTTTAAATTAAGCTAGGAAAATGTTTCAGTATTTCCTCGTAGGCTTTTACCTCAAATTCAATTATCTTTAGGTTATACAGATAGGTTTCCAATTATCCAATAACAAAAAAAAAAAAAACATATGTGGACACTACATGATTTCCTTGTACGCCTAATAAATTACATATTCACGTTTATTTATTTATTTTAATGAAAAGTATACACTTTTCATTATATATATGTAATTATATACATAATTATATTTCATGAATAAATTCTGATTTTTTTTTTTATTATTGAATTATTATTTATCGTAAATTTATTTTTACAATCAGAGGTTAATTATTATTAAAAAAATCAATATACTAAAATTAAAAAATGAGATGAAGTCTGATTGGAATCGATGTATCTTCCTCTTGTAAGATCAAAATATTTCATTAATTAAAATTTTATTTAGCTATAACTCTGGAACCACTGAAAGTAAGTACCACATATGTTATATCGTTAAAAAGCTCTCATGAGCTTATTACTGCAGTTAATAAAAAAATTTGATCTTGGACTTTTTTTGGAAAACTTTTCATTCGTCCAATTTCAATCAAAGGGGAAGATGCACAAATAGATGGTACAATAATCATAAATAAAAAATTTCAACATCCTAAGGCTAATCATTTTTGAGTTATTCGAGGAACGTACGTATATACCTACAGACGTCACGCCGAAACTAATCAAAATGGATTCATGGATGATCAAAATAGGTATTTCCGTTGAAATTTTAAAATCGAAGTTTTTTGGGATCACAGTCCTTGATTTACTTCGTACAAGAAAGTAAAAACACACACATACAGATTACTGATTACTCCTTTAAAAATGAATGAGATTGTATTTATTGTACAACAGTATCTGAATGCTGAAAGCAATATTTAATTAGAGAAAATAAGGATTTAATTAAAATAAAATACTTTATTGTAAATGAATAAAAATCCACATTAAATGTATATTTTATAATTATACAAATTTCATGAATCTGTTAATAAATTACTTTTAATTTAAAGAACATAACTTTAAAGTAAAATTCCCATTTTTCAGTTAATTCTTGAAAAATATAATATTTCTTCTTAAATAAAAACCACGAAATATAAATTAAAACGTTTAAAGAAAATTAACTTTGTAATTTTAGAATTTGTTTAAAAAATAATAAGTATTTTTATTTCTTTATATAAAACCTTTTGTTCTAATTTTGTTACCAACCCAAACCAGGTTTATAATTATCTACCCACAGGGCCCATTTAAAACCCGACATGACTGGCATATACTTCTATCCGGCTAAAACTCAACTGCCAAATTAATCTCTTGCATCAAAACCGCTTTAGGCAAACGTTTCAAAGATACGATGCATAAAGTATACTTCAGTCATTAGCTCCATCTGTTGGCAAATAATATAAGTTATAATGTACATATTCAACGTGAAGTAAACTTTTCTTAGATAGGTATAATTCAACTTACATATTTATGTATACATAACATAAATTTATTTTAATATAAACATAGAAAATTTTAATTATTATTTATTGATCACACCAGTCCATAAAAAAAGTTTTTTTGTGTATCTGAAATCGTACATGGTGATTTTAACTGGTTTTGTGGTGCTAAATTCAAAACTGTTATCAGAATTTGTGTAATACCTCACGAATTTTTAGATAAGTACGATTGATTATATTACGATATATTTACCAATAAATTCATAATAGCCGTGAAATCAATATATAAAAAAAAATATTTATGTGTATTCGTTTGGTTAAATCGACTAAATTTTTTATTTATTTAAACTCAGATAAATTGAATACATTAATAAAATTTTAAAACAAAAGTCTAAATCAAGTGTCTAAATCAGTGGAACTGTCTTTAAAACAGCAGGTTTTAAAAGTTTAAATTGTTTTATCTTTAACTTTTTAAATATGTTGACAACCGTTTTCGCTTGTATAGTGTTTGATCATTTTCTCTAAACAAAAACAAACAATAGTTATACATCAGTCCCATTCCTTGGAACCGATGCTCTATGGTTGAAATATCTTGATGGAACCCCTCTCCTTGCTAACAGAGCCCAAAATTTTGGTGAAAAATGTAGGTGGAGTGTAGGAAATGAATTTTTAATGAAATCTTACATCCTAAACTTTGTACATTTCTAATAGCTTACTAAAAAAAAAAAATAGTTTGCATCTTTTTTTTTTTTTTTGTTGCCTAAAATAACAAAAACAACGTTTTTGAAGGACTTCCATGCAAGTAGTTCACATTCGTCAAGTTTATCCTCAAAAACCGAGTCCTTAGTCAATTTCTTGATTTATAGAGAGATAAATATACCTTTCTTCAGCCTGTCATAACTTAGTTTAAGAAAACTTACTTTTAAATGATTAATTTCTGATCCATCTTTATCTAGTGCCTTCACAAAATTTTTATGGGTCCGAATTTTATGTGAAGTGGCACCACTATGATTTGTGGCACCACTCTCAATTATAAAATGATAAATGTTTTTCACCAGCTATAAAGTTCTGCCGCAATGGCCAGATTTTTACTTGGTAATAACATTTTGTATTTCGACTATCCCAAAAACAAAGAAACAAAAACATTTCGTAAACCAAAATTGTAAACCCATAAGTAACACATCAACTTTCAGGTAACTGCAGACTTGCATCATATTCTCTTTGTATTTTATTGTCTCTAATATTGATGCCATAGTTTTATTCGTTTCTTCTATTTCGACTAATGGAATGGATGGCTGTTTGTTATAATAGCACAGCTTATTACACTGCCAATTAAAATTTTGGAATTTTTCTAATAATAATGAAATTTATAGTTTACGAATAAATACTAACGAGATATATTCCAGTATTTTTCTAAATGTTAAGAGAAAAATTTATTAGCATTACAAAATGTAAATTTCATAAATATAAACGATAAATAATAAGCATATGAGGGTCGTTCAATAATTGAAAAAATAATTGAAAAAAATCATTACTTTTTTTCAATGACATCGAAAATGTTTTTTTTTTTTTTACTATGAGTTGGAATAATTGCATTTCCGCACTCCCCATGGGGTTATGTCAGACTCCGAACTAGAGAGTCCCACTTAGTCAAGTGACTAGCAGGGACCGCTCCCAGCTAGTCAAACCCAGCGAACTAAAAAGCCTGGCTGAGCGACGAAGCAGACTCCACAGCCTGCCCCCTACCGACTAAATCTCTCTCACCGCTCTTCTCCGCCCTTGGACCCACAATAAAGCACAACGCAGTCTCGAGGGATTTTCTGAAATATTCTATCTTCTATTGGAGATGTTATCAACACTTATCTTCTCGACATACCTGAAACAAAGGAAAAACAGAAAAAAAACTCACTCACCCATATAATCAACCATTCACTCGGCATTCGAACCTGTGGTATGTGTATGTGTGAATGTACCTGTCAGTGAGTGTTCACAACAACGAAAATAGCGCTTTTCAACATTATTCCTGTTACATTTAGACTAGCTTTCTTTGAGTTTTATTAATAAGTAACCATTGTACCGAATTCTTGACCCAATCATTGTTGTTTAATTTGCGGCTTTGCAAAAAATCGTTGTAAGGATAGAACAAAAAATATCTAATAGTGTGAGATCAGACCTGTAAGATGGATATAGCAACACCTCCTGACCTGACTTTAGAATAGCTTTCTTTTACCGTTTCATTTAAGCGATATGAGACGATTTTTGTCATGCAAAAGAATTATATCTTTTGAGGGATAACCGGGATTGTTTCCTATGTATTGCGGGTTTTACTTTATGTTTTTCTTTTTCTTTGCCGTATGGGCTCAGCGAATGTTGGTATCATGTTGGCGAACATAATTTTATTCACAACTGTCCTAAAAAGAGATATAAGATTCCAAATCACTGTATCAAATTTTTTAACCATAATGTCTTCTTCTTGCCTGGACTACAGTGTTCTGGTATGTTTTTCTGGATAACTCGGTGTAATAGGGAGTATCTATCTTGATGTTTTATGATGTGGCCAAAATAGGATAATTTCCGAATTTTGACTATTCGCACAATCTCTGGTTCCGCTTTCATCCCGCTTATAATCAACGCACTTTCAGAAGATGCCTGTAAGACCATATCTCGAAGGTTTTAAACCTTTTTTACAGAAGCTTTAGGATTCAAAATTCTACCCTATACATCAGAATAGTGAACACCTAATTTCTGAACATTCTTGTACGCAGGCTCAATGAAAAATCTGATGACACGAGCCTGTTCTTTATTCTGAAGACGATTAATTTGGCCTTCTAAATTCTGCACTTTACTTGCAGACTGCATTCCCAACGTTCATCAATTCTACTTCTCAAGCATACATAATTTTTGATCTTGTAAAATGTATCACAGCGCTATCTGTAAAATGACTCGACTCACCAGTTCCATACTGAAGACCATGTACTTAGTATTTTTGATGTTGAGATAAATCATATTTTTCATACGCTATAACAACTTGATATGAGTTTTGCTGACTTTCGTAGCGCTAGTAGTAGTGTGTCAGATAGATCAGTCATGGAATTTTCACCATTACAAAAATTGTCAATCATCTCATCCTTTAAAGCAATATGTAATGGTGGTACCGAAGGCTAATCAAAAAGAAAAAAGTATTTGCATATTGAAGATTGTTAACTGGAACACCATCCTCTTGATTTATCAAAGCTTCTCTGTATGTATCTTCAGAATATACATTAATAATTAACGGTGATAGAATACAAGCCTGTCTCACGCCTCTGCACTTATATATATATCCATATTCTCAGTTACACCACAATGGACTCGATCGCAAAATGGAATTTAAGAAAAGAATGTATGAAATTGGATGATGGCTACATTGAAAAACAAGTACAAGTCTGAAAGATTTTGTGTTTTCTTTATTAGGTGAGATAACTTTCCGAACGACCCTTATCATTCGTACTTATCATTCTATAAAATAATTTCAGTGTATTAAATAAAATAACAGCATCCCTAACTTTGACATAGTAATGTTAATTATGTACCGATGTTCTTTTAGAAATGAAATCGATTACTCGTTCCGTATATTTATGCTAAGTTTTAGAAATAACCGTACCTCTTTATCATATAAGATTCACTTATTTAACTGATACAGAAATCCTATCGTTATTTATGCATGTATTTTTAAGTAATCATAAGAAATAGATGGTAATAGTCACATGTCACGTTAGAGTAATGGGAGTTGCTTGAAACTAGTTTAATTTGTTGTTAATTTGTTAAAAAGAGATGTTGTTAGTACTTAAGTCTGTATCATAAAATATAAACGTTATGATGGAAAGGAAATACGGGTAGAAGTAATTCAAGGAATAAGTATAAAATGAATGAAAAGAGAGAAAGATTACTAAAATATAGCGAAAAAGGAAAGGGTATTCACCCAGCACGTCTAGTCTATGTATGTATATATATATATATATATATAAAACACGAGTACCGCGTGAATTCTTTAACACCCTTACTGCGGGGAATCCTGCGTACCACACCACTCCTCTCCCGTTTACCACTTTATCCTTCCCAATTCCTCTAGTCAAGCATAACCCTTACAGTAAAAACTGAAGCACGTTCTGTTACACCAAAAATTAGTCGTATCAAAAAAAAACTCAATTTCTACATCCCACGTGTTCTCATGCAATTTTAAATGTGGTTATACAAGAAACTTCATCTTAAATTTATAAAACAAGTCTGTGTTTCTAGTTTATGTATTTATTTTGAATATAAAGTTTATTCAAGAATAATTTGTATGTATAAATGTATACACTAACCGTATTTAAATTGATAATTTATAGTAATATATTTATTACAAATTGATCAGTCATAATAATACATAATCTAGATTTTCTAAAAGGTCATTTGATGTAAGAAATAATCATACATAGCATACAAAACATGTAAATAAAGTAGGAATCAAGGATAAATATGAACTATTCCAAATAAGCATATTTAAAACAGTTTCGTTTTAAAACAGTGATATTTAAAGCAGTTAAAACATTTTGGTTTTTAATTTAAAATTTATGTATAAACAAACAATTTTAGGTTTTCAATACAAAAAACTTTTGTTACGCTTGATATACTCGGTGATTCCAGTGTTTTACGACAATTCTGAAAAGATGGTAACCACTGTAAAACTAAAGAAAATCTGGTATGATATGTTTTTGTGTCGAACCGGAGACCTTCTGGATGAAAAGCTAAAATTCCACCTCTCCACTACGACAGTGGATATATATATATATATATATATATATATATATATATGTAGATATAGATAAATATGTGATCTCAAACTATGTTTGAGGTTATGATAACTTATGTAGTGCACAGTCCACTAGCTGTGAGAATATTCTTGTGTTATGAACTGTAATAAATAAAGTTTGCATTAAAGAAAACTTGCATATTAAACTAAATAACAATTACCCGTGACATAACATAGAATCTTAATACTTAACAGAATTTTCATTTGATCAACGAATGTGTTCACATATGTTTCCTTGTAAAATACATGTAGCGCAATGAATAATAATTAAATTAGTTAAGTTGGCACAATAATCTTATAAACCTTTTGCCAGAGTATGTTAGCCTGATATCTCGGAAATAAACTGTGTATAGTGAACATAATTACTCGTAGTAAAAGCAAATCCAGTTCATACACCTCAGATAGTTTACAAATGCTATACTCGTAAAAAGCTAAACTTATAAATTTGAAAACCCGTTTAATTAAGACGCAGTGCATTTAATATACGGTGCATTCGAAAATTTGCTGTGCACTGGAATTATGGAAGGGTGATGACAAAATTTTCTTAATTCTTAGTTTGTATTTTTATTTCATTATTTTATAGAAATGGTAACAATAACTGGAATAACTTATAAAAGATGTTGAAATTCGCCTCCTCCAACACCAATACAATACTGCACACATGTAGTTTGTTTTTTAACAATTTAAACAGTTGACATACTGAAATCTCTCGTACGAATGCCGTTATTCCGGTCTTTAGTTCGTCAATCGTGCGTGGTCTCATACACAGTTGGTTTTGCTGCCTCCTATAAAAAAGTTATCTACGGGAGTCAGATCGGGTGATGGTGCAGGCCACAAACTCCTCGAAATGATTCATTCTCTAATGACATTTCGTAAAAAAAGTCATTAACCTGTTAGCTCTGTGCGCTCTAACGCCATTTTGTTGGAACCAACCGTAATGTATTTACACTTTATTTAATCATTAACTAATGAAGTTTGTTAAATAGCACAATAATGATCACTATTAACTGCATTTTCAAAAATTGATTGGACCAACAATGCGTGTTCTACTTAAACCGACCCAGACGCCAATTTTCGTTTCATATAAAGATTGTTCGTGTAATTCATTGGGGTTAGATTTCGACCACAGTCAAGTATTCTGTAAATTAATATACCCTCTCAAATGAAACCACGCTTCATTTATAAAAATGTAATCAGTAAACCATTGACAATAATTTAGTCTTTTGGCTTGATCAGAAGGCTTCAGTTTTTGAACACACATTATTTGTAGGTTAAAAGTTTCAATTCTTTTCTTACAACTTTATGTGTGGTAGCAAGTCCAATAATTTCTTCTGTGTTAACTTATGCAATGACATTGATAGACATCCGAGCATAAAATCGGAAATATCAAACAGCTTCGGTTCGTATAGATTAAGCGGTATTCCACTTCGATCAACGTCTTCAACAGAGCCTGTAACCCGAAATTTTTCAGTAAGTACATTGCGGTGAGGAACTTATTGAAAATTCCAAAAAATCATGCTTTACTAAATCACTATATTTGTCATCTTTCGGAAAGATGTTTCGAACAAAAAAACCGCGTTCCTCTATCGAAAGAACCATTACGTTTCTCGCAACTACTGATTCTGATAAACGAAATGAAACGAAGCACGTTCTGTTACAGTTCAACAGTTGACTTCTTAGTATATTACTGAGCAATGCCCAACGAACTCACAAGTAACCAACCTAGCACCGAAAGGACAGTATGACCTACATAATTCTAAAGCATACTGCACAGCTATTTTCCGAATGTACTGTATTATTTCCAATAAGAAGGGAAAATTCTGTTACATGTATTTTATGAAAAAAAAGATAATAGTAATAAAAAAATTCGTTTAATAAATAGATCAATTTTATTGTTTACGATAGAATAATTTTCACATGACGTAATTTGTCTTGCTTGGCATCTATCCCGCCACCACCCCATTCCGTCACTCTAAAGCACAAGACCAAATGTCCGTGCCTCAAACGGCTTCTGTACCTGTTGGTAGCTTCAGTGTTTAATTAAGCGACCAAAAACTACTTGCTCCTAGAGCTAACCTGATCAGCGCGGACGGACAAGCGTGGCGCACAACACCACCCGCTTCGTGTCCCATAGTCCATCTGTCATATATTAACTAAACTGGGTAGGCGCATCCCGTATATAATAAAATATATGACTTTGTCAATATTTAAAACAACAATCGGTCAATTACTTAAAAGACAGCAATTCGCTGCCACGCCTGGGTCACTTTATGCCAGCAAGTACCTGTCCACCATTTTTTACGGTGCTTGGAGCCATAATGGCTGATTGACAGCCAGCCCAATATCAGCATTTAACAGCAGTGCGGAAAAAATCTTCCCCTAATAAACTAGTGATCCCTTTTGAACATCGCAACGGCATCAAGGAACGCCCACACGGTTTGGCAATGCGGCTCTCGCCGTATCGACTCACCGCTTACAAGTGGCCAATTTTCCCGTTGACCTCTAAGCTCTAAGGTGGCCTGAGCTCTGGCCCTCCCTAGAGGGGGCAGTCGAACATCATTAGACATCTATTTTCATTGAACATCTAATGTTCATTACACTGGGCCTTCCCATAGACGCACAGTTCATCAGTTGTCAGGCTGAACCTGAACAAATATTGCTACAAATTAACATGGTTGGTGAGCGGTTGGGCTTCCGTTACTCTTAAAAATAAACCAGTGGCGTACCTTCCCCCCAAATCCTGTATAAATCTATACAAGGACCTTCCCTTAGACGTGGTGTCCCATTCTCGCTGCCATATTGCCATCGCGAGGCCGTGAAGCCTACTCCGAAGGAAGGATCACATGGGTAAAATAAAAAGAAGAGTAGCAGTGAAAGTTTCATAAAAAAACTAATCCTTTTGTAATCTAGTATGACTAATTTATCTTTCCGCACTCACATTATATTTAAAAAAAGATTAATTTAACCAATACCTCTTGCAAATAAAATTAAAAAAAAAACAGTAATCTATGATCCGTTTGATTTGTTTGATGCGTACAAAATCTAAAGATTGTAATTACTTTATTTTGAACTTATTACCTTAAAATATCGATAATAACCAAGTATATGCAAAAAGTGCATTTTAACTACGAGTTCTATTTTATACTCTGTTAGCTGAAAAATTAAAATTAAAATAATTTATACGTCTGCACAGCAGATGAGAAATTTATAAATGTTAGCTGATAGTTATTACGCTTATGCTATTTGACTCATAAAAGGAAACTTATTATAATGTTTATAAATCAGAATGTAATATTTGAGCCGATTAACCTATTTATGAGAATATTAATTATGTTACATAAATATTAGTTTTTAAAATAAACATTATTTCAATACAAATAATGAATGCTAAGTAATTAGATTCAACTAATCAAGTAAGTAAATGCTGTTTAACGTATACTTATCGAATAATTCAGTTTCATGTAAATCAATCAATCGTGTACAAACTCACTGTACTTGTACAATTTTAATGATATACAAAATAATAATTCATCTCCAAACAATTTTTTTTTTTTTTTTTTTAAATTTTATATTTACTTTCCCCTTAAATATTGGTAGAATAACAACTTTTTTTTTCTTCCGGAACCACCGTTACGTATACCTTCAGAGGATGAGATGAATGATTTGTAGCGTATGTGAAAATGTCATGCCTGACCGGATTCGAATCTGGGACCTTCGGATGAAAGGCCGATAACAACATTAAAGGGGAATAACTATACTTTAGGGAAACTACAGTATAGTGATTTACGTCAAAAATGAAGTATCGGATGTTATTTTTCAAATCTGGTTAATTAGAACAAAAAACATATATATATATATATATATATGTGTGTGCGCGCGCGCACGTGCGTGTGTGCATTTATGCAAGTTTCGCACTGCTTGTGACCTTTTATCCCAGGATTGATTGAAC
>JAAAKQ030261309.1:0-15071 GCA_010016005.3 Zanna intricata | reverse complement strand
GCGCGCGCGCACGTGCGTGTGTGCATTTATGCAAGTTTCGCACTGCTTGTGACCTTTTATCCCAGGATTGATTGAACGGAATTTATTAAATTTTGACCCAAATATTTCTATTCATGAGGTATTGATCAAAACAATTATTTTTCTTCAAAATTCGTTCAGTGGGTGGAATGGTATTGTGAAAAAAACGAAATTCGATTTTCATCAGAGGCATTTTAGGAAAATCAATACCATTTTTGTTCATTTGCTTTATCTTCATTCGGTTTTAATAATTAAACAATTTTTTTGGTATTTTATCAATCATTTATTAGGCTATCAAAAAATGTGTAATTTTTCAAAAGTGTAAGCCATAAATCTTAAACACAGAAAAGGTTTTAGAAATTTTTTACGTCCTTGTTAAGTCCTTATTGGAGGGAGAATTAAATTTAATTAAGTTAATTTATTAAGCTTAACCTGTATATTTTTCCTAATAATTTGCTTTTTGAGTTGCTTCTTTAAACAATTTCTGCCCATTAATTTATCTCTCGATTTCAGAATTTTTCATGTTTTCCTATTCCTGGGAACCATAAAGGTTTGGATTTTTTACAACTTCAAATCAAAAATTAGCTTTTATTTATCATTCTGTTCACGTGTTCAAAGAATTAATTATAGTATTTTTTTTCCTCATTATATCAGATAATATTTCAACTTTACAATACAATTCGTTGTTTGATCTTAATTCGTACTCTTGAATTTTTGTTACTTTTAGATTCTAGTATTATTTTCCAAATTCTTCTTTCTAATTTTTCATGATCTACTTTAATTTTTAAGTATGTGTATAGCGTAAAATATTCCTAGTCTAATCTCTGTTGGTAAGTCTTAATTTTGCATTTGAGAATATACATTTATTATTATATGATTTTTTTATTTTTTTTTATTTTTATTTGGATCGGTTTTTAAATTTTCTGAACTCTAAAATTTAAGCCGTAGATTCTATTATATATTATTGATTTTATTAGATAGAATTATAATTATTAAACTAAGAGATACGATCAAATTTGTTAAAATTTATTTATTATATGATATTAATAATGTAAAACTTGAAAAACAAGTACATTTTCATGTAAATTAATACGAGTGCTACATAACATTTTTTAACATTCTTAAATATTAGGTTTCGTCGTTTTTATTAAATCTTTTATAGCTTACAGCTTCTAAGACGTATCAAACTATATAATCTCTCACAATAAAAATAAATTTCACTATTTTTGAAATAATAAATTATATTTTTTTTTAAAGAAAATTAAGTAATTTAAATGAATTTTCGTTATAATCATCGTAAAATTGTTTTTTCAGCATATTTATTTATTTGACTCAAAAGCTCTATTGGAGAGAACAAATTTCTAAAACCGTTCTCGAATAACAAACTCATTTTACATTAAAGCATTCGCGAAAGCCTTACCAGTACCTTTTCTTTATGATAACTAATCGAAATTATATTTATTTTCATATTCTATATTTTACAATTTATATTTTTGTTAAAATGGAACGCAGGTGTGCTATTATTTTCTTGTCTTAAGTTATGAAAAATATCTATCATTTGTCTTATAATAAAAAATAACAATAGCAAAAACAATGAATACTTTAAATAAGCAATAATTAAAAACAAACTATCTGGTAATCTAAATATTATTTGTCTTATTTTATCTAAGTACTGAAAAGTTGAAAAGAATTTAGTGAAGAATAGACTCCTAATATGTTTCTCTTATTAATGTTTTATTAGAATTGCCTTTTTAATGGTAGATTTTAAATATATTGTACGGCTTAGCTAAGTAGTGACTTAAGTACACTGTTATATGAATAAGTTGTTAATCAAAAAATTTTTCATATTTTAATATGAGTAGTATTTGTACTGATAGTACGTCACACTCTTTCTTACCTGGCCAGCCCAAATTAATCCATAACGAATTTTGTATTTTTTATATATATATATAAAAAGGGATTTTTAAAAAAGTGATTTATTAAAGCAATATAACTTATATATAACTTTAATTTTTCTGTAAATAGTAACCAATCCATGAATAAGAATTATTTCCTGAAAAATATTTAAAAAATAGGTATCAGTATGGTGTATCTTCCCCAATTTAAGTTTAATTATTATAATTTTTTCACACATTTGAATGAGTTTATCACTTATAGTTCATCGGTCATAATTTTTCAACCGTTTATCATGAACAGTTAATATCCACACCTTATTAAATTTATAATATGTATCTACTCTCTTTATCTGTTTAGCCTCTGGAACTACCGTAAGTTATTACACTTCAGAGGATGAATGAGGATGATGTGTATCAATGTGAATGAAGTATAGTCTTGTACAATCTCAGGTCGACCACTCCTGAGAAGTGTGGTTAATTGAAACCCAACCACCGAAGAACACGAGTATCCACGATCTAGTATTCAAATCCGTATGAATATTTGTATAAAAATATCCGTATAAAAATATGTATCTACTGTATGATTTATGTCTCACGATTTTATTGTAAAATATATTAAAAAGAAATTAATTAAAAATTACATTGCCTACTTAAATGATTTGAATACGTCATCTAATCCATTTAAATTTTTTATCGTCATAATACATTAATATTAAATCATTATAGTATATCTATATTAAATATTTTATTTAGCCACTACAGTCTTAATTTATCTTAGTTTACTAACTAATCATGTATTTTGTAGGATTTGTAAAATACCAATTGTTGACGTAACAGGCCAACCAAAACTCGTTGGAGGACAGGTATGGTTAAACAAAAAAATATTGACACATAAAAGCTCTGGTAGTAAAGACTGTTATAATAAATATAATGTAACAACAATTAATTTACATTTGTGATACAAATCAATTACATTAGTAATGAATAACATTAAAATGTTCCCTAAATATTATTTAAAATGAATAATTACAGTTATGTTTTGATTATAAAATAATCTATAAAATAATAGATACACAACACCATAAATTAATAATAATAATAATAATAGATAAACATGATAATTCACGTTTCTTTCCTTATTTTTAACATTAATATGTAAAAAGAAAAGCTGACAACTAAGTTGTAGGACTTTTCTACAACTATGAATCGTTTCTGATACACGGCTTGCTCACGCATTCGCACACAACTTAATTTAAAATATTTATCATTTTATTTAAATATAATATTTTTTCGTTTGTTTAATGATTCTAAATAAAGCGCGCTGCGTACACTGTATTTATTTCGCGTGGGTATGGCGATACTAGCGGTGACGGTCGGAGCTAACTAAACTTATGTAATTTCCTAACTTACACAGAACAAATTTTGCTTGTACGGTCGACAGACTGATGTAGCTGCGAGACTTATCCCACCAGATATCGAGTCGACCGGGCGATCGAGTTCGAGAGCCAGCCAGACCGAGTTACTTCTTGACACTTTAAACATTATTGATTTATTTAATTATACCACTCGCCTGTGACGTCATAAGATGCAGTACTTTAGAGAATTTCTTGTGTGAGATTATGATTTTGCAATTTTTTTAATCAAATATTGTTAATTATTAATTGTTAACAAATATGCCGTAGAAAAATATAACCTTAATAAGGCGAAATCTCGAGATACGAGGGTGACCTTGCTCTACGCCCTCTCCCACTTAATCTTTTAAGTTAAAAATTTAATGGCATTAATGCCCCATATATAGAAGTAATCTGACCAAGTTTGGTCAAAATCGGTCCTGTAGTTCTGGAAAGATAAGGTGATTCAGAGACCAAAACAGAAAACATGTATATATATATATATATATATCAACATTAAAATCCGTTTTTTTTTTAGTTCTTAGGTTCCTTAGGTGTCAAAAAATCTAAAACAGTACATTTCCTTACATGACCGATACAAAACTTTTCGTTTCTAGAACTATAGCTCTTCTATAGCGCCATCTAGACGGCAAAGTAATATAATAGATATCCACCTATTGCTGGGAGCTTAAGACATATCAAGACTCATATAAGACTCTGTTTTATTATTTTTATCAAAAGAAGACCGTTTCTAGTGAGCGGTAATTGCAGATAATATTTTTTTTTTGTTTTTGTTAATGTGGCATTAGCTCCTAAATTTTAAAATTTACTATTCTTTAAGAACAAATTTTTTCAGCCGCTTCTATTTAAAGAAATTTAATTTCACCATTTTTACTTGCTATTAGTGAGTCCAAAAATGGGCGCAAATTAAATTTATTATGTTTATTAACATGTGTTAACATGTTCGCAGATCGTGCGCGCCCCACTTTCCAAAGATAATACCTATTTTTAAGGTTATGCTTACAGTTTTTATATTGTTATACGAGTGCATCACAGTTTTTTTTTTTCTAGTAGCGTCTGTAATTAACATGTTTGATTTTATAGCAATGCAATTTGCTTTATGATATACTACGATATACTCGTAGCATGACATGTAATATCATCGATAAACATGGTTAAACAATTTTTGCGATTGAAGTATATAAGAAAATTACAATCCAAATTGTTCCTAGATAAAAAAAAAGCTAAAGCTTTATTATTTTTAAAATGTTATTTATTTAAAAATGATCTGTATTCTTTTTTAAATGTAAAATTTATTCTGATTTATTTATTTTTTGTAGTAGTCAATGCCCTATTTCAATAAAATATTTCATACCACACCACGTACTCTTAAAGAGAAAGCAATGGGTTTTTTTCACAACAAACAGTAATAAAAATAAAAATAGTTTTTTATATAAGTTTTCATTTACCCATATTACTTTAAAATTTGCTCCGGAAATCAACTAATTTTACGGTAGGGAAAAATATTGAATGATGTCATTGTATTTCGGTTGATCATTGATTGAAGAAAATCATAATTTGTAAATATCAATAAAACAAAACAAAAACAAGTTTACTGTTATTTAATAATCTTAAGATACATAAATAAAACTCACTATATATAAAAAAATAATTTTTTATCATGCTAGCTTTAATCTAACAAGGAAATTGTAGCGCTGTGCTACTCCCTACGCAGATCATGGGAGATTAAAGGGTAGTTTCAAGGACTTGTTCTTACTCTAAGCTATCCCCCTTTTCTAACTTTGCATTGAGGATTAAAATGTTGCGCCTACACTGTGTTCTGGTTGTATAAGAAGCCTTTAATGGATGGAGAATAATCTCCAGATGAATCTTTTATACCAGTAAACAATCCTACTATCGATATATTTTACATTTGTTGATCGCGAATCGAACCTAGGATACTAGTTATAGCAAAATAAAAATAATTTCTAAACCAAAAAGATTAATAAAAAAAATAATTTTTGAATAAATAAATGATTTAATGGTATTTAAAATTAACAACATGATATCCAGTTTAATAACTCTGAATAAAAGGATTTTATATAACAGGTATAGAAAGTTATTTTGAAATTAGATATATGTACCTGTAATGGCTTCTTTTTTTTGGATCGAATAGTTTGTTAGAGTATGTTATGTGACTTTTTCGAAATTTTTTTTTTCCTAAACATTTTCTATCTCGCAAGTCCTTCAGTAGCAAATTCAGCGTGATACATTTACAATATGCAAACAGAACATACATTCCCGTTGTGTTATTACTCCAGTATTTCCAACACGTTTGACACGGTCTCCTACGACAAAATGTTTGCCAGTGTATATTGTACTTGTAGTGTTATATGTTTATGTGATGTGTGTTGTGTGCAGGAGAATCCATGTACGAAGTACAAACAAGCGATGTGGCTTGGGATGACACAGTTTACAACAGACATATCGTACTACTTGTTCGATTTCGTTAAATCCTCTTTTCATCTTTATTTCTCTCTTTCATCCAAATATATCTACTCAATCGCATTTTCTTTCTCTTTCTCACTTATGCACTCACCATGTTTCCCTTTCCCTCACGTATTATGTTTATACATGCACATTTTAATATTTGTTTTGTGTCATTTGTTTATTTTATCCCATGTTGGAAAAATCAAACTTTATCTTTTGTAAAATAAATTCTAATATTTTATTTTTTTAAATATATTCATTATTTTTACTTTATTTATTTAATATTTTGTCATAAGGTTCCGTTATTTATGTTTTCATCAATAAAAAAAAACTGAAACTAGATATTTTATTTACTAATAACAATAATTTGCATAAATGTTGTTTAATAAAAAATAATAATAATGCTCTTTTACAATGATATTTAACTTGAAAGCAAGTTCTGTGCACCATTCGATTATTTTTTTTTAAATTAATAAAATTGAAACAAAGTAAAAGTTGTATTAAATTTTCATTTTAAAAATATGGTAAAAAGAAAAAACTCAAAAATTTTCCTAAAGATATATTTGAAAATATAGGTTTGCAATTATAATTTTCGATTGTTAAACAATTATCGTAACTAGATACAAAGTTTTTTAATAATCGTTAATGTAAATATAAAAAAAATATATATTTTAAATAAAAGGTGTAAATAGAAAGTTCGCAAAGTATCGCATGACTTTCCTGGTTATTTATAACAAAATGTTAAGAGTAAGAGCTACGAAACAAAATATATTTGTACTATTATATAAAGAGAATGAGTGTTTTTGTTTGTTCAAGATAAACAAAAAAAACCTACTAGATCAATCGCAAAAAAATACTTACCCATTTTTTTTGGCATAACTGAGAAGGGTTTAGGTATATTTCATCTCGAAAAAATAAATTGTATATGTAGTAGTGGAGATTTGTCGGTTGAACCAAAAACTTAATGAACTGAATTAATGAACTGTGAGTCTCTATCTCTTTGTGAGCTAAGTTTGAACTGAATGATTAGAATCAATCGAATGAATAGTATTACAAAAATAATAGAATTAAATTTATGTAAATAAAATAATATTAAATAAATTTAAAACATTTTTGTTTAACAATATAATGGGCTTCTTGTGGAGACTGTGAGGCTGGAGTGATGAGGTATAGGAGCACCTCGTGGGAGGCTAGACCAATCATCACCATCAACTGGTAACAAAAGGGGTGCTCCTTCGGCACTGTTTCGGGAAGTAAATGAGGTGCTCTCATAATATCTCTTCAAACACTAGTCCGATTTTCAAAATTCATGCGGGGTATTTGATATTAGGTTGAAGAATAACTTTAGTGTGCATCAGGTGCACTCTCAATCTAATAGATTACGGTTATTTGGAAATTTATGTATATACATATATATATATTTGCAAATTTTTTTGTTTGTTTGATGTCGCATCATCCGACAACCAACCGATCGATTACTTTAAAATCTGCACGATACATTCGTATTATCCCATGGAAGGTTTTAAGCCAATGCCAGCGAATTTTAAGACCTGGCTTCCTTGAAGGTTAAGATATTTAATATTTCTTTGCCACCAAGGAAGTTGAAGTTTTGAATTATTGATATTCATTAAGAAAAAATATATTAATCCTTTTACTCATTATTATATTTCTGCCAACATGGCAAAAAAAAAGGTTATGAATTTTTTGTCGTCAAAGTGAGTTTACTTTAGTTACCATAGTTACTGTTATTCTATCGTTTTGTACTTAAGTTTCTTTTTCAAGTTTTTACAATGCTATAAAACTATTATTTATCAGCATTAGTTATATTATTTATCAACATTAGTCTCACAGTAATGCGGATAACGTACAGCGCCGAAGTCCAGGGGGTAGAGCCCTCTGGGTAGATGGGAATGGTAGGCTATGCCCATATTGATTCGGCAGACCGAATCAAGTTTTCTAGGTGTTCATGGCGCAGGTCCCCAGGTAAATTGGGAATAGAGAGCAAAGCGAGCTTTGCGGCCATAGGGTAGGCCCTTGGCTTCGAGATTCGCTTGGGCTGACCTGAGTCCCGAGGATTCAGCTTCTGGCTAGACGAGCCGCCTAATATATATATATATTTTAGAGGTTGAAATAAATTTTTAAAAAAGGTTTTCAAAATCTAACTATCCCTACAATAAAGCTAAAACAAGAAAAAAAAGTTGTCAAAATACTTTTCTTTATTTTAATTCTTGATTTTTATACTTTTTAAAAATTGTTAACATTTCTTGATAGCTCTATATGTGAAGTATAACTTTCAAAAGTTTTCTGAAAAATATTTAAACCGAAGGGAAATACAGCAAAACATATATTTCAGTTTTAAGAGGTGGGGGTTCATTTTTTGAAAAAACTTTTTTGTATTATTTAAATATTCAGGGAGGTAATATATTTGCCTGTGCGTCAGCGCATGGATGGAACACAACGCGTGTTTCCGTGTGCGTGTATCTCTTTAATGATGCGTCAGTTTTAAGATATATTACATATTGAAATTTAAGAACGTTAGATATTTTTATTAAATAAGTTGTTTATTTTAAAAGGGAATGTTAGTTCAGAATTTTTACAATTTACAACATATTTAAAATGTACATGTAAGACTCTTAAATTGAAATACAGTTATAAAATTATTAAATTGAACCATAATAAAAAACATAATCTTTTGTTATGCCTAATAAGCTGGTAAATAACTATTTATAATAACTATTTATTAATAACTAATAACTATTTGAATAACTATAACTATTTATTACTCTGAATAATTACTTTGGCTGGTTAATATTTTTAATTTATACCTTAACTCACAATCAATATCTTACTGAGGTGAAGTAGTCAAAAGTCTTTATCGTATATTCTACTCGCATTAAACAATGTGACGAACAATTGTTTATTGTTTTTGTTTAATTTTGTATCTTATCTTTGTTTAATTTCTCAATATTAAATTCTTCTTACTACAATATGTTTTCATAGTTGAACTTTAGACTTCACTGAGAGGGAATCTGGCTTCTTTTACACTTATTTGTAGCAACCATTGTAACAATCAAACATTATTATTTAGTCGGATCCTACGTTGCCAAATAAATACAAACGCCCAATAATTATTATTTGCCATAATATTTTCTCAGTAGGAGTTTGTTTTAAACGCACATACTCCTCTTACTGTGATAATGAGTAAAAAAATCGTTAAAGATTTTAATGTACAAAATTTTAATTATCTTTTAATTTTTTTTTCTTCTCTTTCTATAGAAGCTATTCTTCCTATAATATATTCAACTTTAGTTTACCTGTTTATTTATTACTCGTGGTTAAAAGTCTTTGTGGCTCGGTTTTTCCTTTCGTTTTCGCAGATTTTCACACACCTCAGTACGCTACAATGTAACATTAATATTAAAAGCTTAAAGAAACATTCTCAATTAAAGAAAAAATTAAAAGAATTCCTATTAAGGTAATAAAACATATAACCTAAGATTAAATATAAAAAATCACATCTTCTTTATTTCTAAATTATTAACAGAAATGGAATATGCAAATTAAAATTACATATAATTAAAAATAAATTACAAAATATGAATAAAAAATTAACAAGGAGTAGAAATTGAAAGCTATATATGCAAAACATTTTATTTATATAGGTTTAACAACTCTTTAAAATCAGTAGGCGGTATTCTTATAGATAAAGTATACCTAAAATAATGTTAAATATTAGACTAATGATTAAAACAAAAAATCTATATATAACAGAAGTAAAATTAAAAACTATCGATTATCGATCGAACACGTGAAAATTATTTTAAATATGAGATATTGGAATATTGAATCATAACAGCGGTAAAAAAATTTGTATAACGATATAAAAAATATGTTACGTATGAATAGAATATATTTTTTAGAAGCGGATGTATGAAACTCCCTCACAAAAGCTAATTTTAGCTTTCGAGGAAGATAACTGAATATGAATATGTAATAATTATAATACGCAATGTAAATAAATAAAATATATTATTATATATATTTTTTAATACATGTTTTACTGTCAATTTTATTACTGAATAATATAAATCTGATGCGAGTTTATAATTAAATAAAAATGCATAAATAAGAAATCTGATAAGTAGGCTAAGTGTATTAATTAAATTTTAGCCAAACGATAAACTTATGTAATCTGATTTAGCCTACCAAATCAACTAATCTTTACTACTAGTCTTAACTACCAACCAATTTTACCTTTTAATTACAAGTTTCTGATGTTTACAGACGATCCTATTAAACAAGAAAATCTGTAATCTGTTTGATAAATGAGATTTAGGCATGATAAACTAAAAAAAACGAAATTTATTTTAGTGATACAAGAAATTTTCTTATAAAAACTTCTTTTTTTTCTTTTTCTTTTTTTTTTTTAAATTTTGTCTCGATTTAAACGAGTAAATAAAAATTGAATAGCATGGTTAAATTTATATAATTAAATAAAAATAATAATCCAATGAGAATAAAGAATAGAAAATTATATTGTTTGTTGATCCTTAAATACGAGTATTTTAAAAATATTGACGTAATATATTTACTTTTTTTCATCAGATATTTATATTTTACGAGTCCAAATTTATCCAATCAAACTTCATAAGTTTTATCCAATAAGTCTATTGTTAACAAGGAGCGAAGTAACCTTCTTCGTACCCAAGATAGCCTGCATCACCAGTGTTTGTAGGCTGAGCTCCAAATTTCGTGCTAAAGAACTTGGAATGAACTAAAACTGAATTTCATGTGAAAAATTTTTATAAAACATAGATACGTTCTAATAAAATAAACATATCGTACATTATTTCTATTTTTTTAAAATTCAAACTTTAGCTATTGTTTGGTGCTGTTGGTGCAGACTTCATTCGTCAAACTATCCATTTATTTCATTGCTGGAATTTCCTAACTGTGTTGTAGGTACAAATGGATTACACTTTTCAGTAACTCTAAATAGATGCATGGGTTGAGTTGAAAATTTATCGGTGTTCCCTAGTAGTTTCTTTGGCGTCATTCGTGTAGTCGAGGCACTATGTAAACACGCTGTTGTCGCTACACTTCCTTAATAACCTTGGTCAACGGCTTATATTTCTCTACTTTCTCGTTATGATTTTTGTCTAAGTTTTTGCTTCGAGATTTCAACCAAGAATAATTTGTTTTATTGCTTTTTCGATTAGTGTGATGTTCGGTTTATTGCGCTCAATAGAATATCAGTCATTATTTATCTGTTCCAGTACAACAGCCTTACAATTTCGTTTTTATTTGTCGGATCCGGCTTATATTTTGAGTTAGGTGTTTTTAAGTGAGAGATAGTCCATATTTTATAGATATTTTTTGATGTATAATTTTTCAGTAACGACGTCCTAGTAAGTGGCTTATTTTACGGTTCGTTCTGCGTTCATCCTTCCGTGATTGTGATCGATGGTCTCCTTTTTATCGCTGCATCGTCTGTAGGCGTCGGTTTGGGTGATATCTTTAATGATGTGTTTGGCGTAATTTTTGGCTTTAGCAGTGGCATCTTCGATGTTGAGCATGAAGCCTTTTGTCTCAGCATATATATATGTTTTCTCTTTGCAGCCAAATGTTCGATGCTTCCTCATCAACATACGATTACGACAGCTGTTATTTATACCTTCGGTGTATATCTTTTTCTTCCCACTTCTGTAGCTTTTCTCTGTCCGCTACTACATTTTGGAGAGACTCATATGTTTCGCCTTGAAGACTAAGTGTGTGTACTTGTTTTAATATTAATGTGGATTGTAAATTGTTCGTTTCTTTTTTCGATTGAAAATATTGTTGGAGCGTTTGGATTTACCTGTAGTGCGCATTTGCTCAAATATTATTATATTATTATTATATCATTAATTAATCAAATTACAATATTAAATGATATGAGCTTCTAAACAGTGATCTTCAATTAATTCTTTTTTTCCTATTATAAGTTTGATATAAAGATTTCAATTTAATATTATCTAAAGTAAATTATAAGACATTACTATGAAGTGATATGAAATTATATTTTTAAATAAATATTTTTAAAATCTTCATAATAAAAAGTTTTATGCAAAATGGGTTATAAAAAATAAATAATAATAATCTCTATACAAGTAATTTTAATGTTAGACTTCAATTGAAACGTACTGACGTTTACAAAGGAAAATAGTAATGAAAGTGCATATTCAAGCCGGGCATAAAAAGTATAGCAACACAAATAGATTAATATATTGTGTTGAGTTAAATATAATCTTAGTATATTATATATAAAAGTAAAAACAGACTATGAGATATGACTAATTTCGTTTCTTGTAAACAATAGTTGGTAGTAAGTATAACCCATTGGGTAGTGCTACAGTCCTCACATTGATGGATAGGCAAATCAGCCACTTATAAACCACACCAATACCTATGATATTGATAATCTTATCGGTCCTGTGTAATTAGTGTAGCTGAGATTCAACAGATATTAAACAGAAAACTTAAACCACCTTTCGAGAATCACCCATCGAGAATAAGGGAGGTAGGATAAAAATAAAGATAGGATGTAAAGAAGCATTTTAAGACTAAAAGCAGTACTAATATACTGCGTCAGACGTTTGCACATTACTTAGAAATAAAAAAAAACTATTGCGAGCTTAAATGTAACACAAATTGGTTATAATTAGGCAGAGAATTAAGGCAAGCCTGCTGTTTTATCACCAACATTATTCAAGTTGTATGTCGAGGAAATATTGGAGTGGGAAAAAAGAAGTAAGGCATGGGTGCATGGGAGAAATATTTATAATTGTGCCAGATTTGATGGCGATCTGCTGATTGTAGCTAAAGATAATCAGACGTTACAAGGGATGATAAAAACACTGAAAGTAGGAATGAAGGAATTTGGGATGAAAACAAATCTGAGGAAAACAAAAGTTATGAAGGTGAATGAGACGAAAGATTGTAATAGCAGAAGAAAAAATTGAACAAGTTAAAAGATACAGATACAATCTGTAGACAGTACTAACTATAGACTGGGGAGTAAAGAAGAGATTATGACGAGAATTTAAATGACAAAGGAAGCTTTATTTAAAAAGAAAAACCAACTCTGCAGCAACGTGGATCTGAACCTGAAGAAGAGAATGTTAAAATGCAATGTTTGGAGTATACATTTGTACGGCAGTGAAACGCCGTACAATGACGCTGAGGGAAAATGAGAAAAATAAAATAGAGACTTTTGAAATGTTGGTCTGAAAACGATGGAGAAGATAAAATGGGTGGACAGAGTAAGTAACGTAGAAGTATTAACAAGAATAAGTGAAAATAGAACAATATTGGCGATTTTCAGAGGGAGGTAAGGAAACTGGGCCTAGCATATAATTAGGGAAAAAGGAATAATAACTACAATTCTTAAAGGCTTCGTTGAAGGTCAAAAAAGAAGAGGAAGAAGAAGGCTGAAGTTAATAAAGGGTAGTGAAGGTTATGATGAGACAAAAAGAAAAGCATGGAATAGAAGCAAATTGAGACAACAGTGGTGCCAGGGACTGACACAGGCAGAAAACTAAATAAAGATGATAAATATAATAATATAAGGAAGTCAGTAATTTCCGTATATTCCTTTCACATTATCATAAAATTCACACTCTTAAGTCGGATAGTAATTCAGTTTATGTATTAATATTTTAGGTATTTTTCTGCATCTTCTGGATGTGATACTTCATTCAAAATTGCTGAAATTTTATATATAATTTTACCCACATACATCGTCATATATGAAATTTTTTTATCTTATTAGTTTCAGATCTTCTTAACCTCTTCTATAAAATAGAATAATCTTTAATATAGAGTAGAATTATATCATATTTATTGATTCATATAATATATGGGAAGTTACGTTGGATAGCTTTCTTAATTCAATACTGGTACCCAACAAACTTCATTGTTTTATAACTGAAGCATGTTAAAGTCATAAATCACCTGCTAAAAATATACTGTTAATTAGAACCCAACAACAGAATCTTGTTCAGAGATAACGTTGAGAAGTATTCAAGTAATTTTTAGAATTTTTTAAATTTATTAATATCATATTTTCAGCGTGTTTATTAATTATTAATGAACCTTAAAACACGAAAACTTTATTAATATTTTAAGAATAAAATTTTTTTCAGTCAATTAAAATTCAGTTTTTTAAATAAATAAATATAAATAAAATAATAACTTATTTAAAAAGCTTTCAAATTATTAAAACATTCTACTTATAAATTAAGAGTACAGAAAATTATATTAAAAACTTTTTCATAACGTTTCCATCCCGCTTAAACTTTTTTCTTCCTTGTACTGTGGATCCTTTAAAAAGTTGAAGGGGTAGAGCAGCTTTTAAACTCATAATTCTTACAAAAACCTTAGCAGTTAATAATTTTTTCCCCCTCGTCTTTGAACGCAGCATATTTTACCGTCATTATATTATTTATACAAAGTCATTTAATATCATTCATATAGCTTGTTTAGAAAGTCCATTTTCTTTATAAACGTTTAGGTCAATTTTGTTTTCATTAAATTCTTCCCTTATTTTTACAAAATAAAGATTTGTTAAAAGAAATATTTTACGTGGTTATTTTTCCTTTTTTTTCTGAGCCGTTTTACGTTTTTCTTTTTATATTAAAAATAAAACATTAAAAATATAATATATGAGGGGGTATTATTCTTCTTTATTATATTACAGACATTATTTTTTTATTCAGGATCAATAAGTTACATTATAAGCCTACAAATTTTTTCTCAATAAATAAGCTTACCAAACTTTCCTTCGTATAGATAAATTTTTATTTACAGTTCCAACATTATCAGTAAAACATATTACTCTAAATATAATTATCTATAAAGAAAGATAACGATAATAAAAATAAATTTAGAATAAAAGCATAAATTATGTTTCTAATGTGCTAGCTGAAATACTATATATTCCTATCGCGCAACAATTTCATCCACTATCTTTTACGGTATCCTCAGAAAAAATTTTAAATGATTAAAAGATCTCTTAAAAGAAAACTGTACTGATATCATTTCTTGACTACTTGTCATCTGAAATCTTTTAGTAAAAATTCTTAGAAAAAAATACAAAAAAAAAAACTCAAGATGTACACAGAAATCTTTCCATTACAAATTTCAGTAAAAAAATTCAATTTATTTTGTTACTTATTAATACATTTTTATCAAATAATATAAAATTAATATTTAATATGTATACAATAATAATTATGAT
>JAAAKQ030261287.1:0-10757 GCA_010016005.3 Zanna intricata | reverse complement strand
CTACACTTCATTCACATTCATACACATCATCCTCATTCATCCTCTGAAGTAATACTTTACGGTAGTTCCGGAGGCTAGACAGATAAAGAGAGAGGTCTGTCAAAGTCAAGATTAACTTTAAATTATAATTAATTTTGTATTCTTTGTTTAGCTTTAGAGTTAAGAATCTTTTAATGTTATATTATTGGTTTTTTTAGTGTTCTACTTGAAGTAACTATCATTTCCTTTGTAGATTAAATCATACTCATTTGTCACTGCATTTCTACAGGTTGGTCTCTTTCGATTTTTCATACTCTTGTAAAATTTGAAGATTCTTTCACAAGGCATCCTTATCAGATGTTCTATTCGTTTCTTTTAAGAGTATGTTTGACGGTTTTATCTTGGATTATAAAAATACCCAAGTCTCTGTAGGTATTCCCATTCCTAACTATGCAGTCATATAAAACGTCTTTCATACCATGTATAAAGATTGTCTTTGCTGTTTGTAAAGAGATTTTTAAAGGAATTTTTAGCTCCTAAAACCTAGGACTTAATCCATCTGAAAGCATTAATGCAACTACTGCCGTAAAATTGGTTGACAATATACTTTCTTTTTTAATAATTCTGCAGACCTCTCTGTACCACTTATCCTTTTAAGATTACCCTCATCTGAATTATATGAAAGATAGCAACTCACATACTTGAAAAAGCTAATTTGTTTTAAGACTTTTATTATTCATAACAGTCTTGATTTTACTGTTTCTGTTATTGTTTGAAAAGAAGTATCTCTGTTTAAAATGAAACTTATAATAAAATTAATTTATTTTCTTATGTTAGGTTGATTTGGTTCCAACTACAGGAATGAATGAGTTATTTTCAATAAATATATTATGCGAGTCTGGTAAAAAATTATGTTGTCCCAAAAAACTGCCATTTAATTATTACATTTGTTGTATAAAATTTGTAAGGAATTAATTTGATGTATTCTGTTGGTTATTTTTGCCACAAATTGAAAAAATATGTATATATGATTCGGTCTCGGCCAGAGGGGGTCTGGATTAATGGGTTTGTATTGTTTTTATATCTATATGACATTCAGATGACATACTTGTCATCAGAATACACAGGTGCAATAGCTCAGGATGATTTATTAAAGCGAGGATATCGGCAGATGACAAATTTATTTATTAAATATTATTTTTCATTTTTATCATTATTATTTCATTGTTTAAAGTAAATAAAATCTTCATTATTGACGTGTGTTTCCGGTTCTGTGAGCGATTCCAGATTGTTTTTCCTTATTTATTGATTTATATAAAAATATATTATATTTTCAGTGAAAAAATGGGTATGGTCTCATACACTGTGTACTATTGTTCACAGTGGTGGGCCCTTGTCATATTCTTGAATTTTATCAGTGGTTTTCTTGTCTCTACATAGTTTCATCATAACGTAATTAAAAGTTTTTTGAATAAAAGGTTTTTTTTTTTTTTACTGTTTAATTCTGAAATTATTATACGTCTTGCATTAGGCGTGTTGGTGAATCGAAATGAAAATCTATTAGATTTTAAATTTTTTCAGTTTAGTAGTAATTTTATTGTGAGTTAAATTCATATAAAATTAGATATTATTAAAATGTAATTTCGCTTTCAATTTATTATCATTTAGTGGAATAATTTGTTTCTTATTGATTATATTTCAGTTTTTTTTTTTTTTAATTTTAAATAAATGTAACCCTATGTTTGTATGTTGCTTATCAATATTATAGTAACATACTTATTACACAATGATTGGTTTTATATGCGAACATTATACCGCTTTAGTATGCTGTTAAAAAAATTTAACGGCCATTAATAATAATCCGCCATCAAGTATATTGAACTAGCCAATAACTAGTCCACTACTGCTGTTTATCTATGACATTTAAAAAAAAATTTTTTAAATTATTTTGTTTTATTCTTCGTTCTTATGTTTCTTTTATCTTTTCTGTAGTTTTATATAATTAAATTTCACTGATATATTGCCTATTCAATAGATAATGATGTTTTATTGCTGATGATATGATATATCATTGTTATATTGCCAGCATTTTTACAGGGTTACATGTTATTCATTCTATAAAGAGAAAGTAAATTGTGTATGTTGTGTCTTACTTTTGTTTTGAGTAACATAATGTAATAGACAGTACAACGCTCGTAATATCAGTTTTGTCATTAGTTTGAAATACGCATTATGCTTTATATACTGTACTTTCTTATCAGATATGATATTATTATATTTAATGTGTTTTTATTATTTGATGATTGCAGTCGAAAAACAGAATTCCTGATGTTCATTTAGTAATGAAAAAATTAATGATATTTTAAAAACTCATTATTATTATTATTTGTTTTTAAAATATCCCATTTTTAATATTTTTGCGATTATATTGTTGATTTTTTTTTTTGTGTTAACTAAACGTTCTTTATTGATTTTTATATTATGTAGTAATTTTGCTCATTTTGCTTTTACTAATTTTGTGTTGTTAGTAATGAAACGGTTTTAAAATTGTCATTTAAACTACAGAATCAATATTGAATAACAATATTGAAGCTAACATCAGATAATTGAAATGAATAAAATACAATAACGTAGCTGCTGTAGTTTTCCCTTCATTTTTATGTTTTGAAGGAAATTGAAATATTATGCCGCAGAAAATGTGATGGTAAAATAAGGTCACAAAGTATACTCATTGAAAACGAGAGAAATGTCTCCTTTTTTGCTTTTATTTTCTTACATCTGTTGATGGATTTTTTTTTTTAATTTGTTGTTTTTTTTGTTGAATAGATGTATTTTTATGTTTAACTTTCACATTAAGTAGCAAATATATATATAATTAATTTAAATTATCATAAAAAAAATTTAAAGTTTTGTAGATATATGTGGAAATAAGTTCACACTTAGGACTTTTTTAAAGTTTAAGTTTAAAAATTTTTTTTAAAGAGGGATAGAAAGAACAAAAAACTGACAAGTCATCTTTTGTTTCTTATTATTCATTAAACAAACATATAGTATTCATAACACTAAATTTAGTTCCAAGAGAAAAGGAATTTATCAGATGAATAAAATGCATTATTTATATAACAAAGGTAATTCTGTTTTTCAAAATTAAAAAAAATTATTTGTTAATAAGTACATTACGAAGCATCTCACACAAAAATGTTGTATAATGGTATTGCGTAAATATATTTAAAGCTCTACACGTGAAAATTTATCATTACTTTTTTAAAAAGTTTTATTACTGTTTTTATAATAATCATAGTTTTTAAGTATAATTAATCAATCTTTAGTGCAGTAAAAACCAAGAACTTGATTTATCCCCAAGAATTTTCGGATAGCGCTGTCAGACAAAAAAAAAAGAATGTTATGTTTGTCAAGTGTGATAACCATTTCTTGAATTGTTTTTTTTTTTTGTGTAGATTACAGATCTATTAATACAATTTTTTTTATTGTCCTTAGTTTTAAAATAAATTACATTTAAAAAAAGAATTAAGGGAAAATATAGTTAAAATCTGTAAAATTTATTATAATTTTGTATGGTCATAAGTATGACCATCATTCTAACACAGGTGTGTTAGAATGATTTCGCTGATTGTTTTCTTTTATAAGTAGCTTCGGGCATATCCCGAATTAATTTCCAACTGTAACCGGCTAGCATGTTATTATTCCATTTTCCTATATAGCGGCTTTCCATCAACGAAATGTCTTAGTGGAAACATTTCACCCTGTTCGTCACTTACGTCTCCGAGGTTGTCCGAAAAAAAAAAAAATTGAAGTGACTGGAGGAAATGTATTTTCAAGTTGATTAACAACGTCGTGGTAATTGTCGGATTTTTGTTTGCCGAGAAATTGTTTGCAAACGTCTTTAAATGAAGGTCCAACCTTCACTTTCTACATTATTTAACATGGAGTTAAAAACTTCATTCTTTGACCAACTCTCTAATTTGAGGACCAACAAATATTCCTTCTTTAAATTTTCCTACACTTACATTCGGAATTTTCTGTCTGATGTACAAAAATCCGGAACTATTCTTCTTCATTGCTTTTACAAAATTTTTCATTAGTTCTAGCTTGATATGGAGAGTGGGTAAAAATTTATTTTTTTGGGTTCAACTAAGGGCTCATGAATAATATTTTTCCCATTTGGAGTTAAGTCGTCTAGTTTCTTTCACTCTTTGGTAACGTAATGTTTATTCCTAGCTTAGGTATCCCATTCGCAAAGAAAACACATGTACTTACGTATAGCAGCCTAACAAAAAGAGCCATAACTTTCAAATTAGCCACATATGTTCCAGCTATATTTTTATAGTATTTTTTCAAGAACGTCTTTCATCACATTGTATGTCTCTTTGAAATTAAATACCATAAGCGATTGTATCGAAGGATATTTGTTACCGTTGTGTACTAGAATAGTTTTTAAATTATATTTGGCTAAATTTGTGAAAAGGCGCCAGTCCTTAGTTTTTGAACTTGACCATAAGTGCAGTAGTGGAATAGTAGCTCATCAATATTTGTGCAATAAACGAAGTTATTTCCATCAAATAAAGTACTCAGAAAGTTCTTTTTGTCGGCTTTCTAAGCTCGAAATTTTAAATTTAAATTCCTAACCAGGTCATTTAATTCACTTTTTGATACAAGATGTGGCTTATTGGAAGATAATTCAAAATCTAAATCATTGTTGTTTTCTTCAGTACTGCCCGATTCTTTATCGCTCGCTTTCGAAACATACATTCACAGGAGGCTCAGGAACTGGAATAATTTCACTGTGAGGTACAGGCCTGATTGCAGATTGCAATGAAGGATATTTTACAGTATGTTTAGATTTTATAAAAAGTCCAGACATACTTGTTAAACAAAAGTAGCAATCTGTTATGTGATCCTTTGGTTCAAGCCAAATCATAGGTACACCACCAAATGGCATAGCCTTCTGTATACCTTTCAGCCATCCTTTTAAATATACAGAACAATTAGTGTATAATTTGAGGAGCCCATACGTCTTATCCTTATCTCCAATTTTTACACTGAAAGTACTAATTAAACGTGTAATGTTTTTTTCTATTTGATTTTACGGTAAACTCACCACATAACATAAAAAAAGGTATCCACATCATTTACACAGTTTCGAGGCATTACGACACTGTACTGTTATCAAACGGCAGTAAGACTGAACATAATTAATTCATTCCTAAAGCCAGTGCTTCATACAAACAAACAGAACTGTGTTTTCAGCTACATGTTTTGACCTGCACAGACATAATTAATCTTGTCCATGATATCTAATATGTGATGTAATATTTGACTATGATATGATAATTATTTGTCTAGTATTGTTTCTCTCTTTATCTGTTGAGCCTCCGGAACTACCTTACGGTAGCTGAAGGATGAATGAGGATGAAGTGTGGTCTTGTACAATCTCAGGTCGACCACTCCTGAAAAGTGTGGTTAATTGAAACCCAACCACACAAAGAACACCGGTATCCACGATCTTGTATTCAAATTCGTATAAAAAACCTTTACTAGGATTTGAACCTTAGAATGTCGACTTCAAAATCAGCTGATTTGCGATGTCACGCTAACCAGTAGACCAGCCCGGTGGGCTTGCCTGGTATTGTTTATTTATAGCTTACAAATCATGTTAACAAAGTTAAACAATAAAAAATGAGCTATTAAAATACAATATAGGAGGTTATAATGCTAACTATACGTTGAAAAATGAAAAAAACCTTTAATTAAAATTAACAAAATTTTCCAAAATGGTGGGTGATAGAAAATATGTATTTATAACTTCATTTTTGTAATTATTGATAGGTTTATATTATGTACAAGTCTGAGCGTTTGTGTTATTACTAGTTAATAAATCATTTTATTACTGTGAAACTTTCATGAGAAAATTAATAATATTTAAATCATAAAATTTAGCTTGTTTCTACATAATCATATCTGTTAATATATAAATATAAGTTGTAGTAGTTGCTATTTTTAAGCCGAGTTTGTTTTTCAGACGTTCTTTTTCGGAAATAACAGGAGATATTGCCGGCCTCCGTGGCGCGAGTGGCAGCGTCTTGGTCTTTCATCCAGAGGTCCCGGGTTCGAATCCCGGTCAGGCATGGCATTTTCACACACGCTTTAAATTATTCACCTCCAACCTCTGATGAAATACCTAACGGTACTCCAGGAGGTTAAAAAAAAAAAACAGGAGATATCACTTTTCAGAATTATGTAATTTATTTATTTTTGGTAATTTCTGATCTTGATTAAAAAAATTCAATTTTAGTAATAAAAAGTGCCCCAGTACAGATTTCAAAATTTATTTCGGCCAAGACACTCCTTCCATACCCTTCTTCAATTTTTGCAAAATTTAATATTTCCTTTCCCCCCTTCCTCTGAAGAATATTACCTTCTACCAAGTTTGTTGAAAATTATTCAACAGGATGTGCAACGTTATTAGATCAAGTACAGGTCAATGTGTACATATATCCGCCTGACAAAAATAGATATTTTACTTTTGCAAGCATTGGAATAAAACCTGTTTTGCTGATTTTTTAAATTTTTTTAATGTTTCTTTAGCCACAGCATTAATAAAAATTTTTTTCTAAAAAAAAATTGATATCCATATATTTCCCGTATAGTAGCCTTTAGATTTATAGCAACATGTATCGCTAGAGTTGGGAAAGTAAAAATTGTATAAACATATCTGTAATATGTAAGTAATTTTTAGTTAAGTTTTCTTCTGTTGTAAGAGAAAAAAAGTATCCATGATTAGATATAAGTGTATTTTTTTGTGGTTGTTATTCTGTTACTTCAATAAATAGCATTGGGTAAGTCCTATATCTATAAAATGTTATTTTTCTTTTGTGTACTTATTAGTGTTTCGTAAGAGGTAAGATGCAGAAACAGTCAGTTTTGAAGTTGTGTTTTATTTTTAAATTATCTTATTTAATGTCATTAGAATTAAAAAGAATTCTTTTTGCATTAATTAGATTTTTTTTGTCTCTTTGCCGGACTATAAATGGTAAAATTGTAACTCTCAGCATGGGTAGTATGTTCAGCACATTACAAGATTATCAGTTCAAATTATTGGGTTTGAAGCTAGTCAATAAATTCTTGAGAAAGAATATGTTAATGGATTTTTTAACATAAAAAGAAATGGTTTTAAAAATGAAGTAAAATGTGGTTTTGTGTGGGACACAATGTTAGATGAAATGTCAGAAATCTTATTAAAAATTTTGGTTTGAATTTTTGGTGTGCTAAATTGCCGTATGTGAAAAAATTATAAATTGCTGGAAATAAAAAAACAAACATTTGTACTCTTTTCGTGGAAAAAAAAAAGAAAAAAGTTTTGGTTTTATAAAAAAGTAGTTGTTTGTTTTAGAAGTAGTATTCCTAAATGCTTCTCATTTAGTGACTTGAAAATCTGTGTATATAAAAATGAATGTTTGTCTGTATGTCTTTTATGCCTTCCTAAACCGTTTATCCGATAGCGATGAAACTTTGGGGAATGGTTGGACGCATACCAGGGAAAGTGTCTGAGTTAGTAAAATAAGGGGTTTTCCGAAATTTTCCGAATAAATCCTAAAATAAACAAAAGTGGTGTAAATTAGGAATATGGAGCCTTCATATCTCGGGGACCAATAAGAGATATATTAGTGCAATTTGGTGTATAGTTATCCCGTTAAAAATTAAGAAACACGTCTTTCGGGGTTTTCCGAATTTTCCCGAACTTTTCCGAATAACTCCTACAATTACTATGCTTAGATTATGATAGAATGATATATTTTTTAAAATAATATTGTACAAAAAAAACTATTTATCTGTTTAGCCTCCGGAACTACCGTAAGGTATTACTTCAGAGGATGATGTGTATGAATGTGAATGAAATGTAGTCTTGTACAATCTCAGGTCGACCACTCCTGAGAAGTGTGGTACAAAAAAACTGGAGTTCATATGTAGGTGCCAGACTTAGAATTGTAAGATAAAGGTGATTTGACATTTTTAAAAATGATAGCATACTTAATTTAAATTTGTTGTTTTGAAAATAAAATATAAAACTTTCGATAGTTGTGAACATTGCATTCCGAAATTTTAATTTTCAACCAATTTCAAGCCATTTCTGTGCAGGTATGCCTCTGAAAAACCGAGCGACAGGAGGAGAGCCTTCTGACCTGCTAAGTATCCCCTGACCGCAACGAGAATCCATATAGCGCGGGCGAAGCCGCGACGGGATGCTAGTTATAAATAAATTGGGATCATTAACATTGTGGTTTATACATAATGTGATGATTAGTGTCCCATCCTTCTCCATTGTTCTTTCTCTTCAGTATTTTCATAAAAAATGTAATTTTTTCTGAAAGTGAAGTATTTTATGAAAACAGAAATTTGTCAGTTCTAATGAATTTCCTGCACATAAAAAATGGGCAAATAGTGTTTAAGGTGTGTAGGTCAAGTGATTCAGGCACAGTTTCCTTTGATTGGTTCTACTGACACACATAAAGTATATTAGGATTAAAACCAAAACGTTTGTTTAACTTTTTCCATCAAATGATGCTTTCATGAAGCGTTTTAAAATCTGTTCCAATCTATCGAAGTTATCATTAGATTAACAAACAGTATGAACAGAATTGTTTGTGAGGTATGAAATCACCTCTTTTTAATTCTTTCATTTTGGTATCTGCATTCTCAGTGTCTCTATACAAGACTGTTTTAAAGTACTTAATGTGCTTCTTTTGGTGCGTATATTTTCTTGAGTACATTCACAATTTTAAATGTACATCTTTGTAACATTACATTTTTAACGAAAAATGCTCTATAAATAGGTAAAATGGGTTCTTGGCCATAGGCAGTGTAAGGACGGTTCATTATCACAAATAGTCCTTGGGTTTGTGATAGTCCATTTTCTCTTTCTTCGTACTTCATTTTATCTTGTTTTTATAAGTACCATGGGAATTGTGTCAGCTGTTGCCCTAGAACGGTAACTGCCAGAGAGCGCGTTTTCTACTTGGTGAGTGCAAAAAAAGAAACAGAAAAATTCCTGCGGGAGAAAACCAGGCCCTTTTATCTCTAAAATATGATCCAGTATGAAACAAAGATCATAAAATTGCAACAACACAAAAACGCACATCCATTGCTCGCCAATTAATGTGCGTTAGAACATTTTTCTAATGAATCTCGATTTTTTTAATATATTTTGCTTTTTATAATTATGAGTTTGTGAGCGAGGTGATACTGTAGTATGCTGAATGTGTTATTCAAGTAATGCGGATCAGTTTCTGCTGATCCTTGCATGTAATACGTCCCTGGCAATTAACACATGTACACAAAATTTGCCGTTTCGTTGACGGAGGTGGAAATGTATGAATTATTTATTTTTCTTTGATCGGTTATTATTTCTCATTTAATAATTTTGATGTAGTCTGGATAATGAAAGAAGTAGATGATAAATTTGAAGTACACGATATATACACGAAATGTCAAACAAAATCTTTTAAAAAGCACGAAATGCTATATTTATAATTAAATAAGAACATGGGAATTCAAAAGTTCTGTTAGATTTATCTTCAATGCAGACTTTTGTATTTATTCTTATTAGATTTCACTTCGTTTCAGTATTTATTTCCGCTAAGGTAGTAGCCTAGATGTTCTAAAAACAAAAATTATGTCAAGAGCTCCAGTTATCGAATCGAAATTTTTTTTATCAGTAATAAACAGTTTGTCACCATTTATAAATGTGAACATTCTATTTTATATATATTACTTTAAAAAATAGAATGAATTTCATTCACCAAATACTTCTTTCAGTTAACCCGTTACTAATTTGTACTTTTGTGGCCTCTCGTGAAGATAATATCTCTTAGCAATTTAAAAATCTTTGCCGAGTGTCTGACGAAAGAAGACAAATGAGACATTGTTTAAAAACAGTGTTTTTATTGTTTTTTTTTAAACAGTGATAAAAGGACCTAAAAACAGTTGTTATATTTTTTAGAATCTACATTTTCCAAGCAGAATTACTATCCCTAAACTAATTATATTCCCAACATTCACTAAATAAGAATATATTTATAAATTGTCAAAATTAAATTTTACTTAATAAATATTAAAATTTGAAAGATGTATGTCTCCAGTTACATCGAAATTATGTTTTAGCTGTAGTAAACCGTTTTATAACAAAATTCAGTATAAGGAACTATTGTAATAGCGAAAACTTTCGGTTGTCAGATTTTAACAGAACTATAAATTTTGATCATCCCTGAATCCATTTTGACTAGTTTCGGTGTGACGTCTGTACGTACGTATGGATCTCACATAATTAAAAAACGATTAGCAGTAGGATGTTGAAATTTTGGATTTAGGACTTCTGTAACATCTAGTTGTGCCACCTCCCCTTTTGATTGCAATCGACTGGATCAAAAGTGTTCAAAAAAAGCCCAAAATCGAATAAAGTTTGGATTTGGATTATTCTTAACTGCAGTAATAAGCCCTCATTTGAGAGCTTTTTAATATGTATCATAAGTGGTACTTATTTTCATTGGTTCCAGAGTAATAGCCAAATAAAATTTTAATTAATGTAATATTTGAATCTTACAAGGATTCACATCGGTTCGAATCAAGACTTCATCCCTCTTTTTTTTTTTTTTAATTTAAATATATTGATCCGATTGTAAAAAAGTTTTACAATAAATAATTCAATAATAACAATAAAAAAAGCAGAAGATATTAATGAAATATATATTTAATATATTTTT
>JAAAKQ030261254.1:0-10757 GCA_010016005.3 Zanna intricata | reverse complement strand
ATGTCATGTTAACACTAGACCAACCCAACGGGTTGTTTTCATTTATCTGGGTGGGTTAATTTGCAAATCATCAGATATTGGATGATTTAAAATTATTACTAAATGTTTGAGCATCTACTTCATGATGAGAAAACTGATTGATATATCTATTACAACAGTAGTAACAGATAAACTGTTTCTGGTGATCATATAATGGGGTCACTATTTTTTTACAAGACTGTCCAATACAGACAGAAGTATATTATACCAATTTCTGAATAATCCTAAACTCAGTTAACTGATCATGAAAAAGCGTATGACTTCTTCCAACAAGTTAGGTATGAAACTATTCCACTAGCACAGAAAAATTGGCTATCAATAGAGGGCAGTGCTTTTGCATTTCCAAGATTTGCCTAGTAATGAATTTTTGTCTTTGGAGCAATTTGAAGGATAAATTTATAAATTAAATCTCCACACAATCGGGGAACTGAAGGCAAAAATTCATTAACAAATTATCACCGATGATAATGTTTTCTGTCAGATGATTTTTAATATGATTTGAGCACAAAAGATCATCAGTGCATAAGGTGTTAAATTCAAATATCTTTTACAAAAGTATGTTAAATATATAAACTTTAGGTAATATAAATACAGAATTTGATTTAATACGTGTTAAATACATTTTTTCTTTCATTTATAAAATGTTACATGTTGCAACCGTGTTTAATATGTAGAGGTATGGTTTTAAGTTGCTCACCTTGTATAACAACCTTGTATTACATACAGTATTTATTCAAAAAATAGCAAAACATGTTATTAACACACAACTATATAACATATTAACATTTGAATTCAGATGAACATACAATTTATGATGGGTTTTATTTATTTTTTTTTTTTTAGACACGGGCGAAAAACGCTGGAATGTTATTATCGCCTGGATTAATTAAAAAATATAGTTCACAAGTTTAAGAAAACAAACTAAAACCTAAAAGTATATTAAGATTAAAATAACAAATAGATAAAATAAAAACTTAAAAACTAATTTAACTAAAAACTTACAACTACTAATATCGCAAACAATTAAAAACTTAAAAACTACCAAAAGATTAGAAATAACATATTAATTAAAACCTAAAACTAATAAAAATAAAATATCATCAAAACTTAAAACTAATATCACATCAATCTTACAACTATTATTGCAGTTATCATCCCGAAAGTAAAACAAAAACTAACTAAAACATAAAATACTGAACAGAATCCGGGAGGGGTGTAAAGGGCCTCCCCACAGATAACTAAAATAAATTATGAATGCATAAAAATTAATCTTATCAAACATATTAATACTTTACAGGAATACCTACTTTACCTGATCTACCACTTGTGTATCATTGTCTAGAATGTAGCAAAGGTTTCTCGCTAATTTGAATGTGCGAGGTAAGGCCGCGTAACATACGCATCTATCAAGATATGACGCACAGTTAGCCGAGTGTTGCTTCTTACACAGAATTGTGCAATTTTTCCTGGCATAAAGTACCTGTGGGTAGCTCTCATATGTTCTATCCGCAATCGACAAAGAACCACTTCCTCCCGATGAATTTTTCTACATGAGGAATCCCATGGCAATGTCATGTTTACATGACAGAATCTTTAATACACCGCAGCTTGTTATCAACTGTAGCCTTCCAATAATCTTGCCACTTTGCGCAAAGAGTGAGTTTTATATAGTTTATAAAGTCACATGTAGTAACATGAGTAGTAAAGGATGGTTGACTACACGCGTCCTTAGTTGCGGAATCTGCTCGTTCATTTCCTGGAATCCTCACTTGGCTAGGGATCCAACAGAAACTCACCTGTGTGTTGCGATAGTTCAACTCTGTGATTGCATTATAGATTTCTATGACAATAGGATGTTTTGAATAGAAGTTTTCTAGGGCTTGGAGAGCACTGTATGAGTCGATACATTGGGTTAATGATATTCAGAACCTTATTTATTGCATAAAGTTCAGCAGTAAATATACTTGTGATACTGGGTAGGCCAAACATATATGTTCTATTACAGACAACAAATGCGCAACCAACGGTATCATCTTGTTTTGATCCATCTGTGTATATTATTGTGTCAAGAGTTTATATTGGAAAAAAATAGGTGGTGTTGATTGCTTCTTGTATATGTTAAGATCAAAAATAAAATTTATACTGCAGATTCTCCACAGAGGATATGAACATTGATACACTGGAGAAACGGAAGGTACAGATTTTAAAATTCTGTATAAGAAAAAAGTGATTATCTATTTTATTACAGGCTGTTTTAAAAAGATTTACAGTAACTACATTCAACGACAGTTTTTATGGATAAGTAAGTGCAGCCAGATATGGAAGTCACTAGCAATAGTTTTGATCATATGCAGGAGATATGTCAGTTAGAGGGAGAAGTACGAGAATACTATACAATTGCCTAGTGCACTTGAGAAGTCTAAATATCGGTATAAAAAAATATTAGATCAATGTTAACCTTTACAGTAGGAAGAAAAATAAAGGAATGATATAAAAGATATTAAACACATAAAACTTAATGATGCAATGATCTGTACTAAAAAATATGAAATACCTGAAGATTTATCGCTGGTCATCTGCATGACAAGTGCAAGCTGTTGTCGTTCAGATACTGGGATATTAGTAATGGAACTTCTTAATGTTCCTTGACCAGCTTTATTAGCTGGAGATGGCATGGCAATCTACCAGTTATACCTAAGAAAAAAAAAAAAAAAAATTAAAATTAAAAAATAAATAAATTTGTATGTAGTAGTATTTTAACTTGTTTATTTTTAACGAGTAGTACATGTAAAATAAATCAACAAATCATCTGTCCACATTTTTTAAATAATTAAATACTCTCGCCATAGCTATGTGACTATATTATGTTGCTGTGCAGCCTACCACTGCACATGTGTTACAAATTCCATCAGCTTGCTTTATTTCTGATTAAATACTGTAAATTACAATACATTCAAACTGTATAACAATTAAATTAATTAATTTTCAAATATTTTTGAAAGCATTCTTTCATGAGTTACATATTCATATATTGTGTAGATAAGTAACAAACAAAAACGGTCAATTCTATCTATGATTATGCATTGAGATATATTTTAGACCCAGATTAATATTTTTGTATTTTTTTTTATAGCAGGGCAAGTGGAACACAGAACACTTGGGTAGACAAATTTACGTAAAATAGTTTTAAAATAATATCTATTGAATAAAAATTAAAAAAAAAAATTAATTTTTAAAAGAAACACGTGTAGATCCAAAAAAACAATTGATTCAGGGGCGGGTCCTTTTTAAAAAAAAATAGCTTAATCCATAGAAATAAGTTATTATTTCTAAACTCAGAACTTGATGGGTTTAACAATAAAAGGCAAATTTTTTTTTTTTAGATTTGTTAATATTAAAATTGAAGGCATCAAATACTGAATTCAGGAATTAATTTGGTACTAATTATCATTTATTAAAATTCTCTCCTTTATTGACTTAATTATAGTGACATAATTATTAATGTAATTAGTAATTTAATTTTATGAAAATATAATTCTAACAGATCAATAAGAATGGTGCAGTATTATCCTTTTAAGTTTAAAAAGCTTCCATCAGTTAGTAATGTCTAGTTCTTTTGATAAACATTTTCAACTATTTCTGAAAAAAAAATCTAGTTCCTAAAACCTTAAATTTCTAAAATAAGAATACATTCTAATGAAGTAATAACTATTACTTTTCAAGAGGAAAGAGATATCCTTGGCACTTAATTTCATGAGTTTCTTTGACTCTCATGACTTATACAAATATATAAACAGAGATCAATAATGTGATACAGATAAACATAGTTCTAGAATTATTTTTTTACTGAATTTATCTTGTAATAAACATTTTATACATCCGAAAATAGTTATGACAAAAGTAAAAATTTTGATTTAGAGATTTTAATAGTATTGCATGTTTTCATCATTTTTGAGAGAAAAAGAATAGACTTTAGGAAATTTCAATCTGCATTTTATACCTATACATCTATATACTTGGCGACTTTATTTTGTAACTTAAAAGATTCGTATATTATTTCGGGCATACTCGTACTAAAAATCCATGTAAACAACTTAATCAGAGTTAATCTTTTTTAATAATAATTTTGAGAAATACATATTACTAAAAAAAGTGCTTATGAAAAAGGTCAAAACAATTGTCACATAACTACTGAAATTAACTAATAATAATAATTTGCCAATAATAAACTAATAATAATATTATTTACCTAAACAGCATTGTCATTAGTTTATTTTACAGTTTTACAGTATTATTAGTTTATAATTGCAACTTTACCCAAAGAGAACTATTTGTAGTTATTTTTGCAAATTACAAGTTGTAGTGCACATTTTTATATAAATATCTTGTACTAGAACTAACATTTTTGTGAAAAAGAAAATTTTTAATTAAAGAAAATTAATTGTTGATGTATATTTTCTTGCAATAAATAAAATTTACAAGTGGATAAACCAACAATATAAACACATTATCCTCATACATCATCTTTGTAATTTGAATCAAATTCTTATTCTTTAATATCACAGGCAGCAAATAAAAGTTTATCCTCGTTAGAATCAAAATGTTTTTAAATCAGTTTTTTTACAGCATTAATAACAATAATAATTTTCACATCAAAAAGTAACCACTAATACTATTTTTCCTGAACAGGCCACTATTTTCTTCATTGGTATGCACTCCTCTATTAATTCAGAATACATTCTGTCTCAATCTTTCTTTAAACAGTTTAATAACTACTTATCTGAATCATAATAACAACTAACTGAAAAATAAAAACAAAGACAGATAAGTAATATATAGATGAAAAATTTCAAAGTGAAAACCGATGCAAGTTATGTTTTTCTGCCAAATGAGCTCTCACTTATAACCAATACAAAAAAATTGCAATTATCACATTATTAATCAATTAAAATTACAAATCCAAGGCGTATTATTAGTTTAATAACACTCTTTATAAATGGTTTTAGAGCATAATCAAGTTTTCCTAATATAAGTACTGTCATTTAGAAAGTCTTGTGAGCTGAAATGGATATAAGAATATTACTCAAAATATAAAGAACAGTTGAAAATTCTTTGACCAGAGACATTAATTATTCTCATTTCAAACTAGTTTTACTATTCACTACGTGATGGGGGGGGGGGGTTTACCTGTCATCACTCATTTCCCAGAATTGGATATGCAAATTTTTCTGATCAAACAGAGCCGAAGTTTGAACAAAGATCACACTATTTTAAAGTTGTACAAAATCATAATTGTTTTGAAACTAATAGAATAGAATTACTTTAATCGAGAAGATTTTAAGAACATATAATATCTTGTAACATTTTATGTGTAGAATAAATTTAAAATGTAAAAAGTAGTCATTCATTATTTATTTTGAAAAAATTATTTGAATATCATTCAATATAAATTAATAAATATAAAGACATAATTTAAAAGAAATTTCCAATGATTAAAAAAAGAAAAGAAACAATAGTCTGAAATCAGTTCTAAGAAAAAAACAAATAAAAACATCCGCCATTTAATAAACAAACAATAAAAATTAGTATTGTTTGTGAACAGGCAGCAAATGATGTTACAAAATTAATAAAAATAATTGTTATAATTTTCATGATTAAGGTAAAAAACTCTCTCTGAAAATTGATTCTTTAAAACTGTTATTTTGTGTTTGTGAAGCATTTAAATCATTAACAATCCATGACTGGTGAAAAAAAAAAACGGCTATTCTAAATGATAGTTTTCTATTCTAAGTTTTCATTCAAAGAAGAAAATTGAATAATTACTGCTAGTGTTGAGACTGAGACCTGTACCTACATTCTTTGTACATTAAAATCTATATATTCTTGACAAAAACATTAATTTAATTATTATTTATATACTTGCTGTCTTGGAAGGTACAGGGCAAAACTTAAACTTAAGGGACTGATTCAGGCCATAAAAATAAATTAAAAAGTTCATGTGGACAAATGCTCAATCTCATTTCATTTTCTTTTGCCTTCCATTTTGAATTTTTCTAATCAAAATTTATATCCTACAAATGAAATGAGATTTGGTGTGAATTGGCAAACAACACGTCTACAAAATAAATAAATTTAAAAATTCTAAAATAGCACGCATTTAATTTTTTTTTTATATCAGCTTCCTAAATATTAGTTTTATTACATAAAATATTAAGCCTTTTATTTGTTCAAATTGGTTGATAAACTGTTGACAGATGGCTGAAACTGTTTAAATGGATCGTAAAAATTATGGTATCTAGCAATTTTATATATTTTCACATAGTAATAATTTAAATTTTGAATAATAAATATTAATATTTAACATCCCCATCTATAGCAACCTATATATACATACATCCACACACAAATGTAGCTAATCATAACATTCAATATTTCAGCAGGACCTAGGCAGCTACAACCTTTCCACAACAAACAAATTAAATGATGAGGTGTTATAAAATACATATGTGTATTCATAACTTATTCAATGGAAATACACATATAAATAAATATACTGATTAGAATAAGTATGGTTGTAGACTGTATTTAAAAAAAAAAACTTGCTCCCTTATGGATGAAATTATCCTTCTGTAATATATTTTGGGAGCTACTATTCAATTTTTTCATTACACTTAATTCATCATGTTCCCAATCTTATACAATTCATGATCTTCGGAATGAGTTAATATATTTTCTGAAAAATCATTTAAAGCATTGTATTAATACATTTACTTAAATATCAAAACAACAAATTTAAAAAACTGAAATTAAAGAGATTAAATTCATAAACTTTATATTTATAACTAATGTTACTGGTTGTGTCCAATATTATGTTATAAGGGTATTTAATGCTAACAATAAACATATACTGAAAAAAGTGCACCTGAAAATATTTTCATATAATTATTGAGAAGAATATTTAATAGCCCCATTAAAATTAACACAGTATATTGAACTTTATTAAGGTCAAGAGAGACTTTATATAAAATACTAAGATGCAAATTATAATAAACCATGGAACATAATGATTATAAAATTGAATTTGTATTTTTTAATAAATAAGTGTTTGCTATCTATTCTTCAATTTAATACACATGTTGTAATTGTGAAAGTTAGTACGTATGCCTAAAAATATGGGTTAAATAAATTTGAGGTTAGGTTGCTAATAACTAACATCTATTTACATCATAAGTTTTTTGTTTAATAAGATAATCAAACTATTAAAACAAAAATATTTAAGTAATTTATATAAATATAAATAACAAATGGAATGCAAGTAAGATAACACTGTTCAAAAACATTTAATACTTTATCAAATTCAAGAAACTTTCTGAAAGACAATCAAATAACTGCATTAGTTTTCACTTCTTAAAGTTAAGTTACTGCAGAGGGGACTCAAATTTTATTGAAAATTAATTTTTTTATTTTAAAAAGTTATATTTCATTACATGCAGAATGTCAGTATTCTAAAATGGTCAAACAAATATGCTCACTAAAAATTGGAATACTGTTGTTAATTATAAATCATCTAATACCATAATTAGAAATATTTCAATTAAGTAGGTTACATTAGGTCTATTGGTTTTTCTGCAATTTTTGATTTTACAAAGCTAAGATGATAATGGTAAACAGTAAAAACAAAAAAAAGCACATATTTTGAAATGGGTAATTTAGTTTGACAAGTCTTACAGAATTAAAAACACAATTACAATTATAATGAAAATATCATAATTTTTTACTTCCATTAAACTTATAATATTGCACAAACCAATTGCATTCCCAACTAAATGATTTATTTTCATACATTTTCCAACAAATTCAAAATCAACATATTACATGCAAACAAGACCCATTTATTAGATGATACTATGCTAAACTATTACTATCAAGGGTTGTGTGCTAAATGAACAAAAATGGTTTTCATAATAAAATCACCGATTGTATTTTACAAGTAACAAATATTATAAATATGCCAAATACAATTTATCATTTCATAAAAAAAAATGTCTTACCAAAATGCATTGGGAAATATTCTATAGCGAAAGACAAAAACATAAAATATGAAGGCAGCAACATTCAACACAAATAATATGAAACAGATATTGTATTAGAATAAGCAAAAGGTAATATATGATGAAACAATCTGCTTAGGTTGGTTGTTTTTTTCTAACAGCTGCAAATAATTACATAAAGCCTAAAATATAATAGTTATAACATACTATTAAGTAATAAATGCAATTTCAGCTTAATTTTTTTTTTTTTTTTAATGTATAGTTTTGTCATTTTAATTACAGAAATGGAAACCAATTTCCCGCGTCAAGTCAGCGTTAATCCAGGATAGCCGCAAGTTTTGTTCATTTAGTAGAAAGCCACGTTATTATATTATAAAGAAAAGACTTGGTACACTGTTTATTATATTAACTAAAGGCTTAAAAGTAAACATTTAACACCGATATACCTGGAACTCGCAGTACATGCTCAAAAAGTCATTAACAACAGACGCAAGACAACCTTTTGGTTGTCTATAAAACATATTTAACACTTCCAATTTCTTAATAACTACACAGAATTCGTAAAACGTACTAACCAACGATAAAAAATAGAAAATAACCTCGCATTAAACAAAAGCTAGTATCGGTTAACCGCATAGACACAAGAACCGCCTAAAATTGTCAAACATGGTCTTTTACCTGTGTTGCCAGTTTCACCTGCCGAGAAAAGATAGTAAAATAAAAAATAATCATTGTATAAAAAATAAACATTATTCTGTTAAAACTTAATAAAATATGCAGTCTCAGAAAAGTCGATTTTTATGAACTTTAAGCTTTTTGTCACATAAATAAACAAACTGTAACATTATTACTGAAGAATTTTAACTAAAATTAAAAGGGAATTTAGTTATTATTAATTGTATATCGGTATCAGAGTTACAATTATTTTCATATATATTTTTTTCTGGTAACAAAAGTTGCAAAGAACACTGAACTATAGTTGAATGACTATAATATGAGTCGAGTGACTTCCAAAGAATTATACTTCTACGTATAACGACGATACAACTGACCATTTATTAATAAGGGTGCAAAAACTATGTTAACAAGAAGTTTTTAAAACTTATTTTACATAAAGATTTCAGTTTATTTTTATAAATTTGTGTAATCTTTGTTAATAGAAATTTAATGTTTAAAATATATAATTTTTATTTAAGTTTTTACTACAAATCTGTAAAGCACAAAATATAAAATCTCGACTACAGTTACATTACAACCAGTTTGGTCGTATTTATGATGCCGTACTTTACATAATATAAATAATACAATTTTAACATTTTATTAAATGTTACTGTTGACCACCATGGTAAGTTTTAAGCATCTTCCTCTGTTAGCAACATAGGAAAAACGTAGTATAATGTGTGCAGCTATTAATCAACAAGACTTGACTCTGGCATGTAAACATATATCTACAATATAATAAACATATTACAATGCAGAATAAACCACCTAAAAATAATTAGCTTTGCAAAGAACATTACGGTTATTCACAAAACACATTTTATTACCAATTTTATAAAATGGGTTTTGAAGTCGGTTCGTGAATATAATGTCATTTATTTCTTGTATATTATAATCTCATACTCCTTGGTTTCATTCCTGAATCCACAGCCGGGTACATAATTCTGGCATGGAAGTAAGGTATGATTGAAAGAAGGAAATGGGTCTACACAATTTATATATTCATTGCTTATTGCAAAGAAATGGTATTATATATATTTTGCATGATGTTACTTAATTACAAAAACTTCATTGATGATCAGCCATAGATAGATACGTGTAAACAACATAAAAAACAAGTGGAAACAATATAAAATAAAATATTAATTTGAGTTAATGAATCATGTACTTCAGCTCATAGTTGTAAGGACTTAACTTCCCATACAAAAATGTTAATGCTATTGAGGGCATGATAGCAAGCCTTTTTTGGAAGGCAGTTGAGCATCTTCAAACCTAGTACAGGAAAGACATTCACTGTTTTGAACACCTATGTAACCAAATATTAATTACAATGATATTGTATGAATTTTGTGTTTATATACTACCTGTCTAATAATGAAGATGCCATCGTTTTCTTAGCAATTTGTTAAGCAGTAGAAAACAATGAAGCTAAACACCACCTTTACTCCCAATCAAATAAAAATGGGGTGCCAATAATACCCATAAGAAATTATTATCATGCCCTTTAACTGTACTATGAGACCTTACTGCTACTGCAGAATATCCCCAAAGCTGCAGCTTATAATTACTGTGGGTGTGGAACAATATGTAGAAGGTGGTTAGCAGTGATAGGGTGGGGCTGTTGCTTGAATCTCTGGGACGACTTATGTCTTTGCAGTGTGCTCCCAGGGCATCGAAGTGGAGAGTTATAATTTCATCAGTCACATCCATAATGCTGTACGCGGCTCCCATTTGGGACAAAACTATTGCCATACAAAGGAATCTTTCCCGGCTGACAAGTGTACATAGAAGGACTTTGCTTTGTGTCATCTCGGCCTATCGAACAACAAGCTACGAGGCTCTTTGTGTTCTGGCAGGTGTAGCTCCCATCGAGCTGCTCATCAAGGAACGATCCTTACGTTACGCCGGCGTTGGTCAGAAAGAGGCCAAATTAATCATCTCAGCGGA
>JAAAKQ030261198.1:0-10793 GCA_010016005.3 Zanna intricata | reverse complement strand
ACAGATCAATGGAACTCATTTATAGTAATATTCAGGAATACTTGTTATGTTTCTGCTGTCTTTTTTTCCTACCCCATGCATTGGATAATGAGCAGAACTGATTTAATTTCAGGCCACTAAAATCACTGAGAAACTCACAATTATTCTCTTCTACACTATTTGCAAAGAATCTTCACAACCTTCCTTCACGACATCCTCAGGGGCAGTCTTATGAAGTACACTGGGTAAAATGTTCTTCACACACTAAAAGTTAAGATATTTTCTGTGTACTTGCCTAGATTAAAAGTTATAAAAAAAAGGATTTTACAATAATTTGGACTCTTATAAAAAAAAAAATGGCATAGTTCCAGACCTACATTCTTACTTGAGCAAACTACTGCATTACTTCAAGAACTATGGCAGTAGCCTAACAAATATTCTTAATTTTCATAAATACTGAAATGCATTACACTGCAATGTGCAATTCATAATCATGGTTAAACAAATAAATGATTGGAAAAATTGAAAATGGGTCAATTTTTGGAGTACTTTTTTTTAGAAATTTTTAGAAAGATATTTTATTCCCAGAACAAATAAATATTCTATAAAAAAAAGAGCCTCTGATAATTTAAATATTTTATTAATAATCCCTTTCATTAAAACAACAATCTTTGAGTAACTTTGAAAAATTACTCAATGCTTATCATTTTGAGTAATTTTCAGTGATAATTGTATGGTAGGTGACATATCAATTTTTATTGACTCTAATTTAATGTGTTGCATCAAATTTAGTAATGCCAGTTTATCAATTTAAATTAATTTTACATATTTTTAAAGAGTTCAACAAATATATGCAAATTCTTTACCCCACTATGTGTAATTGTAAAAATTGTAGTAATGCAAAAAATTAATGTATTTTCAAAAAAAAAAGATATAATCAATGGACACAATAAACACAAGATAAAATGTAATTATATAATAAAATAGTTTTCAGGAAGCAAGAAAAGACAGAAAAAAATAAACTTTTTAATTTACCTTATTAAACATTATGAATTTCGAAGCTAATGCTAAACATGACATAATTCTCATTAAAGACTGATTTTTTATTCTATCTGATATTTGTTTCCAGTTGTGATTTTCAAAAACAGCACCATTATCATCTATTGGCCATATCTTTGGAAAGAGCATTAAAAACTGGTTATTTACGAATCTGAAATCAATTTTTTCACTCATTACTCAAACTATAATAAATACTGCCAATAGAAACTTACTATGTTTTCCCAGTATACGGGACAATAATTAACAGGCCTTCTTCTATTAAGTAACAGATCCATTTTGGATTAAAGTGTGTTGTAATTACAAAAACATAAATGATAAATCTGTTTCCAGTAGAAAGTTCTACAACTGGAGAAATTTTTTAAACAAATCTTTTTTTACTAACACCTTTTATTCAAAAGTAATTCAATAATAATTACTTTTTATTAATTATCTAATTACTTTTGTCAATTAAACAACCTTTTTTTATCGAGTATCCATCAAAGAGGCTTAGCTGCAAAGAAACTTTTAGGACTAAAAAGATTTTGTGGATATCATGTAATTCTTTACCTATCCTCACAATAAATAAGACTCCCAATACTTTATCTCAAAATGTTTACAGATAACTTGTTTTATTGAAATTAACCTACTCATACATACAAATATTTTTATAATATGAGTCACTCATTTCTAAAATGTCTCTTATCCAAATGATAAGATTGTTGGCAATTGACAAAAAACATATAAAGGCTTTAAAATTTAGTTTACTTACAGAATTTTCATCCTAATAATTTCCAGGATAGGTAAAGAGTATTCTGAATTTCAACAATTTTTAATAATTAATAAAATAAATCTAAATAAGAAACGTTTCGGAAACAAAGTCTGGATTCCCAGACAATTTGAAAATAAAAATACTGAATATGGGACACTTTGATTAAAAATAATGTACCCTAGCATTAATATTAACAATTTTATTCTAAAGGAAACTCCAAAATTATATTCCAATTAAAGTAATTGGCTGAAAATTACAAGTTCTGGAGAACATAAATGAATATTATAAAAATAAATCAAATGTCAATGAAATAAAACTAGCTAAAAAAAAGATTGTCTGTACTTCCTAGAAAAATAGATTCATTAACACTATCATCACACTAGAAGACTATATTATTTTGCTAGGTTATATTTATAAAAATATCGAATTTTAAACATCTCAAAAACTGGCTCTAAATGCAGTTGACATATTCAATTTGCCATCCTTGATCTCATCTTGAGATTCATCAGCATCTGTCATTGCACCCCCAAAAACTAAATTATGATAAAATCCAAGTTGAAGATCATTCTCCACAGTTCACCAAAATGCTGAAACAACAGCTTCTTCACATCATTTACTTTTGGCAGTTTTCAATGGAATACTGCACTGCAACAATGACAATTAAAATGTTTCAAATTTGAACTTTTTTCATGACTCTCTTGTTTCTGCCAATGACTGTATTATACCAGAACCCTCCTTTTACAGATGTTTGACTGCCTGGAACTGTACTATGAGTTATAATGAATCTCTTCAAGGGGGAAAATTGAAGTGCCAATATTGAAGTTTTTTTTATATAATTATGGGACACTGCTTTCCAGTTGAAGAATTACAAATTCTATCTTAATCACAGTTCCATGGTTGGAAAAAATTCAATGTATTGATCACGATAGATTATCGTATCATATATCATATCCATCTTTGAAATTTCCTTCTCGATTCTGCCAAAGGCAATATCAGAGGGCATAATGAATGGCTGGGTTCTGGGAAAGTCAAAATAAAACTAATTGTCTTTATTTGGGATGAAATTTAAGTGATAAACTATTATTGCAACATGCAAATCATGGCACTAGCAGTATTATAGCTTTGTCCCTCACCACCATTTGCAAAAAGCTTTATTAAAGAAATACAATCAAAATTAGTGTTCTTCAAATGGTGGAAAACACCTGAGATGATTTCATTTGAGCCTTTCTTAAATTCTGCTTCATTCCCAGTATATATATAAATACCTGATCTTTTGGTTAATTGTCTTTTGAAGTTCCTTGACAAACCGTCAAATTATCTAAGTAAAACTGTCTGCTGTGGCAGTGGGCCTGATCTGGTATTTTTGATACAATTTGGTTCTTCTGACAGTAAAAAGATAACATGAGTTCACCCTTTTCTTTTTGTTATAATAAAGAGTATGAAATATGTTCTTTTCTTAAGAAAAGGGTATGGTCTGAATTAAATTATCACCTGCTTCTAATTTTAGTACAAATTGGACGCATTTCAAGCATTTATCCATAGCTGTGAACCAAAGCTGAGATTATAATTTTTTATGAAGATGTCATAAAAATATGAATATGGTAATTCGACTTCTTCCACCGTAGTTCCTACAGTACTATTGTAAGTTTCATGAAACTTAGTTACTGAGATGTAACTCGTTAAATACTGCCTCATAATATTTGCTGACCTGCAGTAGTGCTTTTCTAGAGGACAAAGACAGTCAATGAATGACTTCACAGCAGACCTTTTACATGAAAACACGTGCAATTTGTGGTTCCCTCCTCTGTCTCTGTGGCAAGTTTACTTAATTAAGAATGCAGTTTACAAATTGTTGTGCTTTTTTTCAGTAATGCTTAATATGTTATAGACAGTCTTTTTGTAAACTTGAAACAATGAAGTCTTCCCAAATTGTTAGTTTGAAATAAAGTAGCAATTCCAATTTTCAGTGGAGTGTTTCCCTTCTGCTTTGTTCCTTTTTTTTATAACAAACTCGCTCACTGTATATTTCAGCATATAATTGTCCTGAGCTGTTTTATCTTTTGTAGAATAGAGACTTGCACAGTATTTACGAACATAAGCAAAAGACTGTATTTAAAAACACTGTTGACATGTTGCTCTCAGGAAGTTTACGTAAAGTTTTCGAAGCATAAACTGTCTCTTTTCTGCAGTCTTTTTCCACATTTCAACATCTCTTGGACAATTTCTGGCAGTACTTTTAGGAGATGGAGTAACTTTCATAGCTGTTGCTCTTCCTAGGAATGAGATTGAGCTCTTCCCTGATACGCTTACAGTTTTCAGCACACATTTCGCTTCAGAGCAATAGGCCTAGAGACTAAGAACTAATTAATTAAATAAGTCAAATATAAATAAAAACTGTAAATGATGAAGTAACCTTCTACAGTGTATTTTATAAACAAATTGGCAAGAATCAACTAAAGTTATTCAATAGTGCATATTCAATAGTTTGTGCAAATTCCACGAACTTCTTGTTTACATAGAAAAATAACTTATCTTTAAACAAATCTGAGTTTTATGCCAGCTTTTCTGCAGCGACACAAAACATTTCTGATTGTGGACAAGAATAATTATTTTTTTTTTTTTGTCTTCAGTCATTTGACTGGTTTGATGCAGCTACCCAAGACTTCCTATATAGTGCCATTCGTTTCATTTCAGTATACCTTCTACATCCTACGTCCCTAGCAATTTCTTTTACATATTCCAAATGTTGTCTGCCTGCATGCCTTAAGATGTGGCCTATAAGTCTGTCTGTCCTTTCAACTATACTTTTCTAAATGCTTCTTTCATCAATTTACCGCAACACCTCTTCATTTGTCACTTTATGCTCCCTTCTAATTTTTAACATTCTCCTACAACACCACATTTCAAAAGTTTCTAATCTTTTCTTCTCAAGTACTCCGATCATCCAAGTATCACTTCCATTGATAGCTAGGCTCCAAACATACACTTTCAAAAATATATTTCCTAATGTTTAAATTAATTTTTGATTAATCAAATTATATTTCTGACAGAAAGCCTGTGCTATTCAGCATTTTATATCCTCCTGCTTCATCTATATTAAGGATGTTTAGGGAAAATCTTTTCCTTTAGAAATCCCCAAAGAAATAATCACACTGATTTAAATCAGGGCTATTTGGGTGCCAGTTCTGTCCCCATGTGCAGAACTAGTAGGAAATCAGTTTGAAATGACATTTGTGTTAAAAGTTTCTTGCAGAAAGTCTAAAACAACACTAGCTGTGTGCGCTTTGGCTCCATCCTGCATCATTTTCGAATTGAAACCCTTTTGCAAGAAGCTGAGGAACAAAATTACTTCACAGCATGTTTAGATAACTTCACTGTTCCAAAAAAGAATGACCCAGATAGCGGAAATTCTTGGACAGTTATTCATCTTTTCATGAAGTACTTGTGGATTTTTGGAAGACCAAAAATGTACATTTCGTTTACTAACAACCTCACCTAGGTGAATATGTGCCTCATCTGAAAATCAAACATCGTTCAACAATACTTCTTGGTACACAGCCCATTCAAAAAAAAATAAATGCATGGTAATGTGACCAATAGTTCATAGATTTCATTACATTTATACATTTTGTAACTATTAAAAAGAAAAAACAATCTAACTATATATTTATACCGGAAGGGTTACATCAAATATGAAGCAAGAAGTATAGAAATCAAATAATCAATAAGATGTATGTTTGTTGATGAATGTTATTTCTTTCTTTCGATCTCAGTTTGAAAAAATTAATATAATTTATGCGACTTAAAAACCAATTATTATAAATTTCATCATGAATAACAACCAGAAACTGACCCTATGCATACTGAATTACCACTTTTTAAACACAAAAGGTATAAAAATGTTGATATTCATTTATTTACTTTACCTGTCAAACAGTTCCACAGTAAGGTAGCGTACTTCAGGAGGTTGCTGAAATTCTTCACAGATATAGAAAATTGTTTGTACTATAGTCATTGGCACAGCAAGAAATGGCGCCATACAGTTCATTAGACGTTGTTTTTGTGAATAATTTTCTTCATTTTTAAGATGTTCAAGCCATAATTGTAACATATCTTCTATGAATAAAAAAGATGTATTTTACCTTATATAACAACAAACAAGACTAATGTACTCTGTAAAAAAACTATATTTATATGATGGCGATAATAAAAATAAAAATATGTATAGAAATATTTTAAGAATGATATTTGTATTACATTAAACAAAAAAAATGACAATGGAGTTCTGAACTGAAATTCTTTTCAACAGAATGAATGGAAAAATTTATAATGTTGAGAACTTAGTGAGATATTGCATTTTATGGGTACTTTTAACATTCATAGACAAGTGAAAAAGTATATGACTAACTTAATTTTGTTAATGTGCATTACAACAGAGAGAGATCACAGTCATAATGATGGATATACATACCTTTCTAAAAAATTTTCCTCAGTTTTTTTTTTTTTTTTAATTGCTTTATCTCATTAGGAAAAGTTTAAGTAATATATTCTAGGAAACATCATCTAGTACATATTTTATTAATTTGATTTATTTGCTGGAAGGATCATTAGCTATAAAAATACTGAAAATTATACACTGAAACTGCACCAACATATTTTACTTCAGTTGAATACAAACCAGGTTACTACCCTTGATCTCGGACACTGGACAAAATCATGTGTACCTTACTTCATGTAAGTTTCAGCTAAATCATTCAGTATTTTTTTTTTCATGAAAGAGTAACAGACTTACAGACAGCAGTAGATCTTTATATATTTATGAGATAAATTCTGGTAATATGTGGAATTGAAAAACATGTAGGATTGAATATATTATAATAGCAGGGATAAAACAAATTAGTAGTTGTTACATAGTCATATTTTATTTACCTGATAGAAAATATGAACCAGGATATTCCAGGATGAACCAGAACCAGAACATTCCAGGATGGAAATTGAATTCAAATTCCTTTAGTTTTTGTCACTGAGTAAACATCTTTTATAAAATTTCAGCTTTAAATTTATGATTATTTGAATAGATCATTATTTTGGAATAAATCTTAGCGTACCAAACAAAATGTATCATGTATTAAACATAACAGCTGAATATGAATAACATAAACAAAATAAATATACTCTGGGGTAGGTAGTATCTATCCTAGATATACGTATGGTAAAGGAAATAATTAATAATGATCTCTAATTTCTCTATAAATTTTTTTCTTTGGAACAAAATTCTATTTGCTTATTGGTAATTTGACAATTGTATTTATTCCAAACCTAAAAAAGTATGTGATCTGACTCCCAATCTTTTGGGGTTTACAACAATTTTATGAAAACTACTAGAGAAAAAGTTGAAACACATATTTTTTTAATTTTTCATGTAAGATTGCATATAAGACCAATGATTCTACTCAAATAAATTGTGTTTGTAGATATTAATAATAATAGTTAATAATAATGGGGTGTCACAGGTGTTTTCTCAGAGCATAATAATATTCATTAAACAACCAGTCTGAATATGCAGTGAACAGAATGAAGATGTCACTTAAAACTAAACATTACCTGTAACAGAGTGTTTGATATGCTGATACACAACAATAAACAGAATTTTTTATTATTAGAAATGGGTTTACCAGTTTCATGGGTTGCATTCCAGGTCATGTAGTCTTTCAGTTGTCGCCCTTGTATGCACACAAAAAATTTTCATGGATTCACACAATAAAAAACTACTAAAAGAATTTTAAAATTTACAGAAATCATCAAAGACATGTTTATAAAGCGGTATCAAGTCAACCAACATCACATCAACTCAGTTTAGCAGTTTTTGAGCATTTTATACATGCTACAATTTTAGGTACTCTACAAATTGACAAATAAATACTATGTATTTACACAGAGGAATATAGTAAAATATGAAAACTAATAACACCAATGTATTAAATAATTTAGTACAATTTCTGATAATACCCAAACTATGTATTCCTGTCTCATATAGCAACAAACAATAATTTCAGTTAGTATCTTAATTCCAAACATCTGCATGTACTGCATTTGATCACTAAAAAGTAATTGAAAATCTTTTGATTTAAGTAAAACAATTATTTTTAGGTTTAAATCTGGTTCAATTTGTCATTAAAGATATATAATAATACATTATTTTTCTGTGTAGTTTAATTTTTTCCCCAATAATTTTTAATTTATAAATATAATTACAATAAATAGCACAATGTTAGAGCACCTTTTCTCATCCAAGGGTTGGTTGCTGTTTGAATATGACCAAGGCTGAAAAGATTCCCAAGCAAATGTATGACTACAGCCAATTAATTTTCATTTTCAGTGATAGGGAAATTTAAAGGTTAAAGGGCGTATATCAAGGGAAGCTTTTTTTTAGTTTCTCCAATGTCGATTTTACTTATAAATGTCATTCATCTTATAACTATAAAAACATACCACTCATTTAGTATAGTACACAGCTATATTTTACTATTATTAACAAAATAAGAAAAAAATTGTGGAAACTATTATTACTTACTAGAAAGATTTTCCCAGTTGTTATGCTGACTATCACTTAAATCTTCAGTGCTTGATTGATTCATTTTCTTACTAAACAAAGTATCACTTATTCTCAGTTTAGATCTGCAAATGGTCAAATAAATAAATTCAGTTCATAGAAATTAGGGATAGGTTTTATCTTCTCTCTATTATGTACTGTTTTATAAACAGGACATAATATAAAGAAGATAAAGTTTTCATTTTTTTTTCTTTTATTCCTGGATATGCTAAAACAGAACCAAATTAAATAGTTTTCCCTGAATTGATTTATACTGAAATGATTTTTATCTCCTTTTACCTCAGGAAAATTTTTCTATCTAATACAATATGTAATTTTTTTTGAAATTTTATTTTAGGCATTCAATGAAAAAACTAACCAAAGAAATAATGTTTTTTTTATTAATTTCAGTTTTTAGATTTAATCCTGTTTTAATGGTATTATTCCAATAACATGTTAACTAATTAATTAATTTGAAATCAGCTTTGTCACCTGAGCTAGAAAATTGATAACTTGTTTTTTGTTCAGAAGTTATTCACATCCATTGCAGTAAATATTGAATATGGTTCTAAAACTTTTCAAACACCTATAACACTTTCCATTAAAAAACAAACCAAAATTAGTAAAACTATTGTTTCAGAAAACATTAAACCAGCATAAAATTTGTGCTGGTTTAAATAAATACATAATTATATATTTTTCTTACACATCATCTGTAACTAGAAATAATTAGAAGTTTATTTATTAAAGTAATAAAAGGTAAGAACGCATATTATTATTTTTTGTAAAAAATAATGAATAATAGGGGGGAAAATGATAAAAACATCAATTTGTAAATAATCTCTTTGACAAAAGAATTGTTAACACTTTACTGTTAAATTATATATATATATGAAAATATCCTTGGATATAAAACATGGTATTTTAAAAATAAATTTCATCATAATAAGATCCAGTACAAGATAAAGTTGCATTTTATTAAATTAGTTCATGTTGCTTATTTGAATAACATTGAAATATGTAAAAAAAAAGTTACCTTATTTTTAAAGTTGGGTATTATTGTAGAAGTATCCAGAAATAACTTAATTCATCAAGAAAAATAAAAAGTAGCAGAATTTCAAAAGAGATAAGGAGCTGTTTTTATCTTTTAATTAAAATAATTATTTACTTTTTTTTAATAAAGGATTAATCTCTCATTTTACCATGCTGGTAAAGAGTTTATTCTGTTCAATAAAATTACTAGAAAACATTGAATATTATTGAAGGTTATGATTATAAAAAGATAAAATAGTAAAAATTATCATACCTTATATGTAGATTATTGTGAACTGAAGTTGAGACCATATACTGAAATATATCCAATACCAAGGATGAATCTGTAACTTTAAAATGCAACTTATTCGTCTTTTATTAATATTACATATAATGATGCTGACTGAAATTACAACATAAAATCAAAAAATGATGAAAAGTGTACGGAAGTACTGCCAATATTACAATTAAAAAATATCCATAACAGTTAGCGAATTTACGTTTTTTTGTTTGTTTTTTTTTTAACTTAAAAATAATAATTTTCATTTTACACTAAATTGCCGGACTCCGTGGTGCTAATGGTACCGTCTCGGCCTTGCATTCGTAGATCCCGGGTTACAATCCCCCTGGTAAGGTTTGGCATTTTCACATACACTACAAATCATTCATCTGATCCTCTGAAGCAATACCGAACTGTGGTCCCAAAGGTTAAAATAAAAAATGTTTACAATAAACTGAGAAAAAAAGAGAAAAGTTTTGATTTTATAAAGCTGCTTAATTTTTACAAGTTTAGCTTTTAATCTTGAATAAAGAAATTGACTTCTGGTATTGCACAGAACTGTTTTAATCACACGACATTTCTAATTATGTAAACCTACGGTTTTTTTTTGTTTGTTTAACCTCCGGAACCACTGTTAAGGTATATCTTAAGAGGATGAGATGAATGATTTGTAGCATGTGTTAAAATGCCATGTCTGACCGGAATTCGAACTCGGGAACTCCACATGAAAGGCCGAGACGCTGCCACGGAAGCCGGTAAACGTATATGTATTCAACAAACAGTAAAAAACGCATCAACATGGGACGGCTCATTTTCAGTGCCACTATTTGATAAAGTAAGTTAAAACTCGTATAAAAAATCATAACTATTAAAACGCAATAGTCATTAATTGAAATGGAAACAAAATAATCGATTAATTTAAAAAATGATAGATATTTTGACTAAAAATAGACATTTTCAAAATATTTTATATTATTGACTGTCATAAACCATGAAAACTGAAATATCATATGACTTTTTTTTCTTTTTTTTTAACCACCGTTAAGGTATATAATCAGAGGATGAGATGAATGAATTGTAGCGTGTGTGAAAAATGCCATGCC
>JAAAKQ030261176.1:0-10759 GCA_010016005.3 Zanna intricata | reverse complement strand
TCATATATTACTAATGGGTAGGCGCACCCCAAAAAAAATTCAATATATGACCTCAACTTAATCAAAATTCAAATTCAATGGTGTATGGCATCACCTTGTGGTAGCCTTGAAAAGGGCCATTAGTGTGTTGATGAGCAAATTTAATTTTAATTTTGACTAGCCTTGAAAAGGGCCATTAGAGTGTTGATGAGTAAATTTAATTTTAATTTTGACTATTAAGTGGTCAGAGCCTGTATCTTCTCCTCAGAGGACTTCACGTAGTGGATCTCGTTGTGATGGTGTTTTTGCCTATGAAGACAAGTTTCAGTTGCCATTCTTCTTTAGCATAGTCAGGGTTTCCAGCATAGTCCAGGGTTTTCAGGTTTTGAGTTTTAGAGGTTTTCTCTTGAAATATGTAAATTTCCAGATTAGTTTGTGCAGAGACTGAGAAGTCACTGTCTGTTTCTGTTTAGTTTCTTTTGGGCAGGTCATTTTCCTGCCGGAAAATGACCGGCCTCGCAAGTGGTAGTGTCTCGGTCTCTCATCCGGAGGTCCCGGGTTCAAATCCCGGTCAGGCATGGCATTTTTCACACACGCTACAATTCATTCATTCATCTCATCCCTCTGAAGATATACTTAATTGTGGTTCCAGAGGTTAAAAAAAAAAAAAGAAAAAAAAAGTCATTTTCCAATGATGTCATGGTATCTTCTTTCTCTGCCAAGTTGAGCATTGAAGTTTCTGATTAATTGTTTAACATGGTTTTTGGGGATGTTATTTACAATCAGATGGAGTAGAAACCAGAATTTTTCTATTTTTTTATGGAGAGTTATTTTTATTATTAGTGGGTGCATGGGCATTTATTACAGTGTAAATTTTATTAAATGCTTTTAGGGTGAATGTTGAGATTCTTGGGGATTGTGACTTGAATTCTTGTACAGAGTTATTATTTTGAGGCTACTAAAAAGCCTATTCCAAAGTGTGAGACATTTTTCATTGCTCTCTTCCCAGTTATACCTTTGTAGAGCCAATATCCTTGAGATGCTATGGCATCCTGATCGGTGTTTCTTATTTTCTGTAAACCCATGATGAGAATTTTGTGTTGATCCATTAGGCCAGTTATTATTTTTAGTTTACCAGACTGCATGAGCGAGTTTACATTGTGTGAATATGTAGATAATTTGCTTTGGTGTGATTTTGGATTTTGTATTTTTCTTGTTCGTGTGTTAAGTGTTGGGGCATTCCAATGCTTCCAATTGCATGTTACCTTTTAAGTGGCAATCTGCTGAATCCGAATGCTGCTTTCTCTTATCTCTGGTCTTGCTTCATTCAGCTGGTGGAGTATTCCTTAAAAGACCTTTCATAGTTGACTACAGGTGGAACTAGGGCCCAACAACACTACAAATCTAGATGTGATCTAATGATAAATGAAGCTGTGAACTTCGTTTAGATTCAGTTTCCCAGAAAAATTTCTCCTCATTGTTTCAAATATATTCAGGTGTACCTTGTGGAGGCTCAATCTGACTTCTGTTAAAATTGTTATTTTGGAGAAAATTTACAAAGTCTGATCCTAAACATTGTGCCCAAATTACCCTTATTTAATATTCTAAATATTTATTTCCAAACATTGTATTGGAATCTTTATATCACTTAATTTTTTTTTTTTTTTTTTTTTAATCAAGACTCTGTATTATATATTCTCTTATACTGTCTCATTTATTAGACTACTTCAACAAATTAAAATTAAAACTTATACTTACATTATTTTTACCTTCTTGATGAACTTTTCTTTTTCTCTAAGAAAAATAAATCTTATACTGTCTCTTTTATTAGATCACTTTAACAAATTTAAAGTAAAACTTATACTTACATTATTTTTATTATCTTGGTGAACTTTTCTTTTTCTCTAAGAAAAAGAAAATTTTCAAAAACTTTTTCTGCATTTCAGGCTATGGTGTAATATATAATTTAAACAATTATAGACATACATTTCTTAATAATTAACAAATTAACATAAATACAAACTTTCAAAAATATTTTTTGAAAAAATAATTAAACTGAAAAGCAAAAGAACAAAAAACCTATATTTCGATTTTAAGTAGAGAGGTGGGTAGATTTAAATCTTTTTTTTAATTATATTTATATGCATGGTAGATAACAAATTTTCTTTATTAAAGTTTTCTCTAAAATGCCACTGAAGAAAATTGAACTTGATTTTTTCATGACATCCTCATCCTCACACCCTTAGTGATTTAAAAAAAATTAATATAATTTATGTCCCATGCGTAGAAATATTTATGCCAAATTTGAAGAAAATCAGTATGGTCAATCCTAAGATATAAGGTGTATATATATATATATATATGTACATTATAGCTATGTACATATACACACACGTAGTGTTATACCTATGTACATATATACACACATGTAATGTTATAGCTATGTACATACATATACACATATGGTTTTTTGGCTTAGATAAACTAATTGCAAATCATGTTATTTTCACCTTAAAACGTAAATATTTGGAAATAACCTAATACCCATTTCTGACATAATCACATACTTCCTCATTAATGTAGCTATTCTAGCTAGAGTTCCAAAAGTAAGACATACAATAAGAAAGGAAACAGAGACTTTCAGAAATAGAAAAATATGTATTATCTTTTAATTAAAATGTCAACACTAAGCAATGGTGATGGCAAAAAAAGAGAAAAATAGCTTCAAAACATATGCAGTGAATTTCTTTTATGTAAAAAATTTTCTGTTTAAGTTGTGCAAAAGAAACTTGCTAAGTGATCATACCACAGTAATCTTGCTAGAAATATAAAAAATTCATAAAAATCAACTCGTTTGATGATGAGAAAGATTTAAATATAAATAGTTATTTAATTTGACCTGAAAATCTTATACTTTTTAGTTGAAGTCAATCAAAAGGTTTATTATTATAATGTTGTAAATCAAACATTTTATAATTAAATTGCTTCTACTTTTACACAAGATTATAAAGTAATTAAATCATGTTTTAGTTAAAAATACACTTTAGCTTAATGATTCGTCAGCATCTTTACTCGGAAAAGATCCTAAAATAAAGATAAAATGGCAAAAGCTCCTGTAAATCATTTAAATTAAAACAACTGGATTTATTTAGCACATTAACAGCTACTTGTCATTAAACCTATTGACACAGACGATCATAAAAGTCAATACCATATTTTCCTCTTCTATCTTAAAAAAATAAATAAATAAAAATTTCATTACCTGACATAAATATTTTCGTTCCATTCGATGTTCATTTATTTTATGATGAGTAAGAAGTATTTTTTTTGGAAATACAAGCTGACATCCACTGACATCACAATGATATTCACCTTGTAAATTTTCATGTCTATTTATTAAATGTTTCTGTAATGATGTCCTCAACTTAAAACCCAGACCACAATCGCTACAGAAGAAACTTTCAACACCTCTATTAAAAAAAAACAAAAAAAATATACCAAAACAAAATTAAATTCAAATTTTATGTGAAATATAAATAGAGTTAAAATTATTGTGACAGTCAACACTGGTGTTGTTCAGTCAACACCAGTGTTGTTCAGGAAGTTCTTGACCTGACATAAAGATGGCAGAAGTATGAACAAATGACTAATATGTATCAACTACGATTGTTATCAAGTTTGTTTATGGTGTTTGAGTTTATGATGTTTATTTAGTTGTTTTCTATAGTAATTGAATAAAGAAAACAAGATTTGAAAGTTTCTGAAAAACGGATAATGTTGCAGTTTAATTTGTAATAATGTACTATTGTTTTAAAGGGTTAATCTGACTGACATTCAAAAAGACTGAGATTCTACTTTAAAGTTCCTCTTTGTTCTTAACAGCAGAAAAGTGAGCTGCTGAATTTAAACTTGATCGTATATCCTCTTTAATTTTCTAAGCTTGGAAAACCTAAAAAACCACTAAGACTAAATTATTGTCAAAAAATTGACAAAGTAGTATTAAATAATCATCAGTACAGGTACATAAGCTTGGTGACAGTGCAAACATCTCATAGACACTGTTCACTACATTTTGGGTATGAAAAGATTTCTGCCTAATTTATGCCACAAATGCATTTAACTGAACACTTCTGCTGTTTGTACATTTTAAAACAGTTGATAAAATAAGAATTCACATTACATATCAGAGACCAATGAGTGGGTCAAAACAGTGAAAGGTGCCAAAGTATTTGAAAGCAATTCCATCAGCAGGAAACTGTGTAGCTATAGCGTTTCAGGATTTTCTTGATACGATAGTCAGATAAAAGGCAGGACCTACACTCTTATTACACTTCACTACTGGACTGATTAAAGTGTGCTTCTCAACTTATCATTCACATCTGGTGAAAAAAAAAGCTCTTTCACATTGATAATGCACCAACACACATTTCTTGGGTTGTCGCTGCAAAAACTCCACAACATTCATACATCCACATGCACCAGATTTGTCTCCATATGATTACTTCCTCTTTCCATACATGAAGAAATAGATCTCTGGAAGAAGATTCATTTTAAATTATGACATCAAAACAGAGACAACTACTTACTTGATAAAGTTAAGACAAATACCATTACACTGAGAATACTAAAAAAAGTTAAAAATTGTTGGTCTATGAGTATTGAATTGCATGCAAGGCTATTATGATGAAAAATAAATAAAAAATTCTGAAAAATATTGCTTTTTCCTTATCAGGTCGAGAACCTTCTACACAGCCCTCATAATTATCATTTATTTCAGAAATGGTGGAACAGCAGCAAAAAAGGTATAAACATAAAGATAAACTTTACATGAAGTATTAAACATAGCTTAGAGTCTATTTCCTAAATCAATGTATAAGTAAACAACACTTGAATGAACTATTGGGTTTTTTTTTAATCTTTAGTTACTTATTCTGTAATTAATTTTTTACTTTTATTTCTACTACCATACAATATTCTGATTGCATTATAAGCATTTTATTGTATTTAAATATATTCAGTGGAAGTAAAATAAAAATATTTAAAAATATATGTTAATCAACCTGTTATTTGTCACAAGATAAAAAAAAACCATTATTTTCTGAAAATCAGACAACAAGCATTCTCTGTAAATACAATCGCATTTCTGTAAATACAAACATTTCCAGTGTGGTAAAGTGAAATAGATAGAAGGAAACAGTTTTGTTCTGTATGCAAATATTCAAAACAAAAATAAAATGAACACAAGAATAAAAATACTGAAATCATTTAACAACTCTATAATGATTCAAAACACAATAAATGTAATTTTCATTGCTTTCATATAATTTTCATCAATATAACATGAAATTTGAAACTATAAATAGTAATAAAAAAAAAATAGTAATATTACTGAAATATAGTAATATCTTACTAATAGTAAATACAGAGTGGGCCATAGTGATGGGACACATTTAAAATGCATTTGTGGAGCAAGCTGAACAAATAACATTTATTACCAACTATGTGGAACGCACTGTCAAAGGACAGGAGTTTTGCACTGTGTTCCGTGCTTGGAATTTGCAGTGTACACCTTCTCCTTTAGATAACTCCACAGGAAATAGTCTGGTGGAGTTAGATTTGGGGGATCTAGGTGGCAATGGATACCACCAAATCTGGAGATGAGGCATCTCAGGAAGTGTCGTCGAAGGATTCTCATTGACATTACTGCAGTATGATTGATGACATGATCCTGGTATGTCCCTTAGGCCAAGCCATCTCATTTCAGATATGAAAAATTTTCATAACATTGTTTTCTAACACTCAGCGGTGACTGTGACAGTGTCATTATGTTCGTTCTCCAAAAAATAGGAACATCAAAAATAGGAAAATCATACAGGCATGACTCACTACGCACCATACAGTAACTTTGGCACTGTGCAATGGCATTTCATGCAACAATTCTAGATTTTGCCTAGCCCAGGATTTATAGTTTTGTTTATTGACATAACTACTGTCCTGGAAATAAGCTTTGTAAGATGTGATAAGGTGTTGCACAAAGTCCTCAGCTTTGTTGATTAGCCAATCACAGAATGTCGTTTGTTGAACCTTATCTTAGTCAAACAATTTATGCACCACCTGCACCTATGGATACAGTTGTTAAATCCTTTTTAAGGATTCGCCGCACACTGCTATGTGGAATATGCACTTTTTCATAGACACAACTGCCGAATTCATTTCTTTGGACTTTGGGTCCTTGATATTGGACACATGTTCAATGTTTATTGCACTATGCAATGATCAAGATCTCCCAGGGGACCATTTTTTGCTTGCATTTGTGGTCAGGACACATGCTGTTCACATTTTGGGATGGTGCTACCCATTTCTCAAAATGTTGGATGAGCGCTGTTATACTGTGATGATGGAGCTTCCACAACTGAAAAACCTCCATGACATGCAAAATTTCAATGGTGGTCCACATTACGATGATTTCCTGACATAATGAAAGAAACATGTATCAGTAACTCCCACCCTTACACTTCCTGTTAAGCTATAAGAAAAACATGCTTGGCTGTTATTACTCCCAGTATTCAAAACATAAATATGTCCCATCAATATGGCCCACCCTTAAGTAACAGTAACTATAGATATAAAAGTTAGCGTGCATTCTTTGTATATGTATTATCAATTGAGTACTAATAGTAATATTTTATTCAGTGTTTTGTTCAGCGTTTCTTTACGTTTATTTCTATTCTGTTGATTGTGTTTCGTGTTTTCTTCAAGTTTGCGTTTCTAATTTAATTTAAATTAATACATTTTAGTTACATTAAGATAACATAACCTAGCGTTGCTAGGTTACGTACATTTTGTTTACATTTGGACTTAGAATTGTTTAGATAGTTGGCTAGGGTTGTTCACGCCATGAGTAAAGTAGAGTCCGTGGTAGGGAGACGGACAAGCCGGCAGAAGAGGCCGCGCGCTTTACGGATACCCCCATTTCCGAGGATGAAGTGTCGGTGGATGGATCAGGACCTTCCACCCAGGTTATAAACCCGATCACTATTGAGGATTTCCATAGGGCTCAAGGGAAGCCCGGTAGTTCGGTCTCCCTGGCCCTGGAATTTCAAGCAGAGTTTGAAAGTCTGTGCGCCTATGTGGGCAACTTTCAAAATATAAACAGAAATAGGCACGGTAGGGTTATTTCCCGGTTGCAGTTTTTGCAGGAGGCATTTACCGTGCTAGCCAACGAGTATGAGAGTTTGGCCTCATGGCTGAAAGAGATACAGGTTGTTGAGGCACCCGATCCACCCCAGGAACAGCAGAAGAGGTATGCTGATGTGGTGAGGTGTGGGCGGGCAATGTTCGAAGACCCGAAGTGGCGTTTGTTAATAGGGTGGAGGGCTCCTCTGTGACCAGCAGTCAGATGCATAAGGAGCTGCAGGTCACCCTCGTGGAGAGAAAGAAGGGTCTGAAGATCCGAAATGTGAAGGAAACTAAGAAGGGGCTAGTTGTTGTTGCAGATGATACAGAGACACTGAGGGTGATCTCAGAGACTGCGGCTGCTAAGAAGTTGCCGGTAACTGTTGACGAAAGGCGTATACGGAGGTCACGGATGATAGTGTACGACATTGATAGGGCACTCTCCAAAGAGGATGTTCTCACAAGTATGAGGGAACAGAATACTGACTTGGACAAAGCTGCCTTTAGGCAGAGTTGTAGGCTGGTATTTACGACCGGTAGAAGAGATACCCGTTCTTATCACAGTGTTTGAGGTCGAACATGATTTGTTTTAAACATTTAAGGCCCAGGGAGGGTCTATATAGACTTTCGCTCGTGTAGAGTCAAGGAGTTTATTTATGTTCAGTGCTGCTTTAAGTGCTGCAGATATCGCCATAGGGCAAACTTTTGTCCGCATAAGGAGGTCTGTGCTCACTGTGGTGATGAAGGCCATAACCGTGAGGCATTTTCCCGTAGGGTTGATGTTCCTACATGCGCTAACTGTAAGCAGTTGTGCAATCGTGTGAGCATTTGGTCACCAATAATGACTGTCTTTGCTGTAGAGTTGTATTTCCGCTCTCTCTATGGTTAAGTTCAGACAGGTTAATGTCCAAGGTGCCTACATCGTAATGGCAGAATTAGGGGAGGTAGTTGAGATGGGCAGGTGGGGACGTATCCTAGATGTAATGTTACTGCAGCACCCCTATATTATTCAGGGTGATCTGCCAGGTTTCGGTAGTTGGAGGAAGTTTTATGTCAGGAGTGAGTATGTCTGTAGTCCTGTGTGGGAGGGGCTTTGATACTGTCTTTGTGAGACAGGTGTCGAGCAGGTGTGAGCTTAACCACCATGTAATGGTTAAGCTCATGATTTTTGATGAAGAGCTTTTTATCATGAGTTTGTATTTCCAGTATTGGGATCCTACGAAGAACCACTTGTGGAAGTGGGATGGGATCTTGTGGTTGGTAGGCGTGTCCCCTATTATAATAGGTGTGGTGTGAATTCCAAATTGATTCTCTGGCATAGTGGCGTGACCGATGTAAAAGGAGAAGTGCTGGAAGATTTTATGCAGCATGTTTTCGAAGTGTTTAATTGTGTCGGTGAGCCCGCAATTTATGTTGGCATGGTCGACGATCGCAGGGCTTTCGCTGGTACGAATATTGATGTTACGATTGGGCGGTATGTTCACGGAATGGTGTCGAACTGGACCGTTGTGGATAATTGCGTAAGTGATTATCGCTTGGTCCTTTTCGATGTCTTTGGAAGGCTGCACGGTGGGCCCCGTGGGCAAGTTTTCTTGCAGCAGGGGTGCTTCCTGCACAGGAAGGCATACTGACCAAAGTTTTCACGCCTTTCGGGGGCTGAGCTTGATGACTTGGTTTGTGATTTCGATGTCCTTGAGTTGGATGACCTGACGGAAAGGTTTTCACTGGCTGTGATTAGGGCTGCGGAGGACTCAATCCCCCTTAGTAAGGGTCTGGAGAGAGTGGCCTGGTGGTGGACGCGAGCCGTCACAGCCAAGAAGGCGGCTGTGGAAGGTTGCCCAGTGTGAGCGTGATCTGGGCTGGCGTGTTGACCTTATGATGGAATATCATAGGGAACGCGCCAGATATTTTCGGTTAGTTTTTGCCTCGCATAGGAATTCCTGGTGCACTTTTGTGCGTGAACAGGGCAACAAGGATCCATGGGGTGTCGTGTATCGGGTGCTTGAATGTAAAAAGAAGACTGCAGTCCTTCTGTTCACTCTCTTGACCCGACAAGGAGTGGTTGATGATAAGGAGCGTGTTCTCACACCTTTAATTGAATGACTTACTCCCAGATGGTACAGAGGCGGGTGAGGCTTCCTTTCATCACCGGATACGCCATGAGGTGGCAGTGTACCACGCTGTACATCGGTCCTCGGAGATGACGGAGGAGGAGATGCAAAGGGTAATCTGTAGTTTTGCCTGTAATAAAGCCCCCAGATATGACGGCATAACAGTTGAGCTCCTAGTTCATGCGTTACCCATGATAACGGACCCGTTGATGAGAATCTTTAATAGATTGCTTTTTGCTGTGTGTTTCCCGGTGTGTTGGAAGCAAGGAGTTTTGAAGTTGCTGCATAAAGGAGGCAACAAGGATCCAACTTTTACGAGTTCCTATTGGCCCTTAACGCTCTTGCCAGTGATAGGTAAAGTTTTCGAGAGAATTCTGTATCTTTGAATCAATGATAAGTTGACTGAGGAGCGTTTGCTCCAAGAGAATCAGTATGGGTTCCGGCCGGGCAGGAGCACGGAGGATGCCATTCTGAGTGTTATGGATGTGGTTACCTCCAGCAAACACAAGTATGTCATAGGTGTGTTTTTAGAATATACGGGGCATTTAATAATTTGTGGTGGCCCTCTGCCCGGTATCAGTTGCAGCAGTGTCGGTGTACAGTGGATGAGATTGCAACTCTCTCAAGTTATTTCAGCCACAAGATGGTCGTCCTTCGGGACCGAGATTCTGAGGACAAACACTGTCTAAGGGATGTCCTCAGGGCAGTGTTTTAGGCCCCCTTCTCTGAGTGGTGGAGTTTAACTCTTTGATGTGGTGTTGTTTGCCCAGTGGCTACCGTATCGTCGCTTATGCTGATGATGGACTGCTGCTCGTTGAGGCCAATTCTAGGAATGAACTAGAGATTCGTGCTGGTCAAGCGTGTGCTGTGCTCCAGACGTGGAGTTTTCAGCATAAAATGGTTTATAGCCCAGAGAAGACCACAATCATATTGTTAAAGGGTCGGTTGTCTGAGACACGTGGGGCCTATGTCTCCATGGCAGGCCACCTGTGCGGTATGTTACTAAGCAGAAATACCTGGGGGTGATCATAGATGAGCGTTTACGCTTTGGGGATCATCTTCGGTATGTGGCTAAGGAGGTCCTAGATGCATTTTATGGCATTAGGCGCGTTATCCATCCCGATTGGGGGCTGAATTTTAGGACTTTGAGGGTTCTGTATAAAGGTGTATGAGAGGCGATAATGTTGTATGCTACGCCTGTTTGGGCTCATCGGATCATTTATAAGTGTTATTGTGATATCCTATTGTGGGCCCAGCATCTTCTGCTCTTGGCGGTTACAGGACAATCTCTGTGATAGCTGGTGTTAAGCCACTGGACTTGCTTGCTGTTGAGCGCAAGGAGCAGTATGTTGCCAAGAAAGCTGGTCTTCTAACATAGGTCCGATTGCATGAAATGAGGACCAGGGGTTCATTGCATGGCAGGCGCGATGGGATGAGTCCACTAAGGGTCGGTATACCCATGACTTGTTTCCGGAGGTTATTAGTTTATGCGC
>JAAAKQ030261154.1:0-10759 GCA_010016005.3 Zanna intricata | reverse complement strand
CTCGTTATAAGCAATTTCTACAGTTCATAATATAAACTAATAAAACATTGATAATGAATATAAAATATGGAAATTATAAGAAATATTGCAACATTTGTATATTTTATCTGAAAATCTTGTGAAATTTTGTTCCTTTGCTATTATAATAATTTTTAACGTATTTTCTATTTTATTTTCTTCAGAAAAGTTGAGCTAGTTTTAATAGAAAAAAAAAGACAAAAACCCTAACAAATACAAGGAAATGTAATAAATTTTCAGTAAAATATTTATTGTTCTTTTTATTTTAGGGGGGGGGGACATATTATTTTAAAGTCAATTTTATTCAGAGCAATGGATCTAAAAGTCCCATGAATTTTAGGTATCCATTGTCTAGATTTTTACATTGTGAAGGACTTTTCTGAATATTTCATGAGTCTTGTGAAAAATATTAACCAGTTGTTTATATTGGCAAAAGTACAAATTATTCTCGTTTGACCTAATTTTATATATTTAAAAATTTTTTAAAAACCAATACTTTTATTATGAAATTTTTTATTTCTTTACAAAATTATTATTTATTTATACTTTATTTATTTATTTATACTGTATGAATACAAATTTATTGTCTTAGTTTTTGTTAAAGCTGAATTTGAAGAATGTAAACTTAAATAATTTCCAATAAATGAAAACTAATTAAAAATAGTTTTTAAATGCTGCGATAAATGAATCATAAAAGCATCTTTTTAAGTAAATATTTTCTTTGTTGTAAGAGAAAGAGGGAAAATACTTAATGAGAAAGCGCTTCTTCTTTAGTTGTCATAATATGCATATGAAAGATGAAACTTAAACAAGAGGCTGCTGATTAATGCTATTGAAATATACTCAATTATTAGCAGTTCTGCTGTGTTTTCTACGATCTAAACAGAATATTTTTTCAGAACGTTTAAAATAAATATAAACTAGTAAAAATTCGTTTTAATATAAACTTGATTCAAGTACAATACTATTTTTCCGGCGAATATAGCTAGAAAAGCTATTAAAGAGGGGAGGTATCATCGTTTCGACATAATAAGTTTCATTGCTTTTAAGCTTTTAACCCTGTATTTCAGGATTGACCGAACCGATTTTTTTCAAATTTCGTTCAGATATTTGTATATATGGGGCATTGATCATTTTTTTTTTCAAAATTCGTTAAGGGAGTGGGGAGATATTGCAAAAAAAAAACAGTTTGGATTTTCTTCAGAAGAATTTTAGATAAAACTTTATTAAAACGGATTTGTTACCTATAATGTACATATAAATATCCAAAAATTATCTAAAAATATCTAAAAAAAAAATCAAATTTCCACCTCTTAAAATTCAAATAATATTTTTTTTTTCTTTTTTACATAATCAGTGGTTATATATTCTCCCTTTAGTTTAGTTTACACTTCATGCATAGAGCTACCAAGAAATAGTTACTTTGTTTTTTAAAATTAAAGACCCTGGATAAAAAGTGTAGATTTTTTTTTTTAACCTCCGAAATCACCGTTAAGGTATATCTTCAGAGGATGAGATGAATGAATTGTAGCGTGTGTGAAAAATGCCAAGCCTGACCGGGACTCAAACCCGGGATCTTCGGATGAAAGGCCGAGACAATAACTCTCGCGCCACGGAGGCTGGCAAAAAGTGTAGAAAGGTTTTTTTTGAAAGTTTTCTTTATTTTACCCTTTCTTAAAGGAGGTGTTTGTTTACTGTAAATAAGTATATTTGTTAATCTTAACCTATATACGAATGTTGAGACCGTGATCTGGACGCGACATGTTGCCGCCGTGAGAGCTATACGCTTAGAGCTATACGAGTGTTATCAAGTGCTAAGGATTAGATCGATACATAAAACATTGAAACTAAGTGTGCTTGGGTGTGCAGAACTAGCCATAATCAGGTGACCGTTGTTAAGTTTTTTTTTCTATTATACTTGTTTTAATTTGTTCTTACAAATTGTCTAAAGACTTGTCTTAAATTAGTTTTAAGAAATATTCAGCCGTTTTTTTTAGATATAAGTCTTTGAAAATTCGAGGTGGAGCACATGTTTAACCTCTGCTTCACCACGAGGCGGCTACTTTCGCTAGGAAGCTAATCTCCGAGGCTGAATCACAGTTCTGCCAACCTAGTTATTTTAAGACTATATTTTATTGAATATATCTTATTTCTCTTTGGCCGGCCAGGCGGGATTTTGAAATCTCCTCGCGAGATTTAAAATGCAATTATTGAACTTAGGAAATTTTTCTAAACCCGCTCGTAAGGAAAATACATATTACCCTGTAACGTTTGTTCGCGGCCCAAGGCCCCCGAACCCTTTTCAGGTTAGACCCTAGACCCTCCTCCTCCTCCTCCTCCTTTTTATTCCGTTGCTCGATCCTCCCCCCCCCAGGCTAAGTAATGGATGCCACCACCACTACCGGGATGGCGACTAACGATGCAAGCGTTGAATCGATTTCAAACCTCTACGAGGGGCTTAGAGGAAGGAAAACAAGTGTGAAGTGCCTTCCAGCCCAGCATTAAGACATGACCCCAGACATTTGCCTGTGTGTCTAGGCAAGAAACGCCGACACAGAGCGAGCAGCCACTCCGAGAAGAGCATAATTGATAATTGAAGGAAAGACGCCAAAAATTGACTCGGACCCCCTGGAGGCTCTCCTCCAGGAGGTCACCAGGCTGGCCGAAGCTCTTGCGAAGCACAAGCGAAAAAGGCAAGTGAATGGCCACACAGATAAGGTTATTGCATTGGCCAAGGAAGTGAGGAAGGGCCAAAGCAAATGACAAAAGATACAAAGAATACAGAGACGGAAACACCGGACAACAGGTGACCGGACGTACTTCAGGCCCTGCTAACGGGCAACATAAATGATATTAAAAATGTAATAGACAGAAAATAGACCAGTACGGCCTTCGTCAAAGCCAAAAGCCTTCGTCAAAAGGTAGCAGGAATGGCTCCCCCTAGCTGCAATGAAGGCAAGGGCTACATCATTGATGCGAGGCTGAACAGCAGTCAGCTACAAAATCAGCTCAAAAACGTAGTTCCAGGCCTTGCCAATTGGATTGGAGGGCCAATGAACCCTGAGCCGGGAACAGCGGTGAGAGACGTCACTGTGGCGGTTGTCGGCTCAGACGAAGTACAGCAGTCCCCTGCTAACAATCTCGCCGTTTTCATCAAAGGTGACAGCCCGGACATGATACAGCAAATGCAAGCGGGGCTGGAAATGATTCAGAAAACATATGATAAAGGACTGATTATAGTGGTCCTCAAACCCAACTTGGGGACAAAATTCTAAAGGCCACCGAGTACTGGGCCAGGCAGAGAGACAGAGAGGTGACGGTGTATGTCCCAACCTCCGGAGCGAGTCTACAGGATAGACCATCTATGAACGCCTCCACTGCGGTCCTGAAACAGCTGGGTCTGGCGTATGCAGACCTGCTCCGCAAAGTCAAGACGACAGTGGGCAGGGAAATGGCAGAGAGTATTCTCTCAGTCAGAAAAGGAAAGGACGACACCGTCGAGATGAATGTTAAAAATACAGAACAGAACAGAATGTTCTAAAGAAGAAAATTTCAGTTGCTGCGCCAGAAGTGAAAATGGCGGACAGAGGAAGAACCGCAAGGAAGGAGGTTGTCAATGTGAAGGACCTTGACATAGATGCAACCAAAGAAGAGGTCGTACTGGCCGTCAGAAAGAAGTTAGGTGACACCATAGCTGCGGATGTCACCTCCATCAGACCGGCGTTCAGCTCGACGCAGAATGCCACAATCGTGTTGCCAGCTAAGGAGGCACAGCAACTTGTCTCCTCCGGCATACTGTTGGCAGGTTGGCAGTCATGCCGAGTGGAAGGAAGGCAACAGGATCAATCCTGTTACCGCTCCTGGGGCCACGGGCATGTGACCTCAGCGTGAAGGGCCAGATAGGACTGGCAATTGTTGCAACTGCGGCGGAATCGTTACAACTGGACTGTGGGCTGGCCCATAGGACAGGCAGTAGGAATTGCACGAACTGTTACCCAGTTTCCTACAACTAAATATGAACCGGAGCGCTGCATCCCAGGATCTTGCATGGAGCGCAGCGACCGTGAGTGAGGTGGACTTCATCCTCGCCTCGGAACCCAACCGAAGGCTAGTCTCTTCTGCTCCCTGTTAGGTCAATGAGGACGGTGATGTGGCGATCGGCATCGTGAAGGGAGACCTGGCAATCATAGTCAGCAAGAGGGGGTTCATCGCTGTTGAGCTGACGGAATTTACCGTCATCTCAGCATACATCTCCCCGAACTGTGACTACGAAGAATTTATCGACATGCTCCAAGAAGTGGAGGGTATGATTCGCCGTTCGGGAAACCGGTCATTCTGGCCGGGGACCTTATCGCGGAGTGCCCAAGAGCTAGCTGGACTGCGCTCCACAATTCGGGTCTACGAGCTAGCTTCCACCCTGTCGTCGCTAAGATTAGTGGTACTCCCACAACTCACAAGTTCATTGGCAGGGGGAATGGCTCGGTTTTGGATGTGACGGCAGTCACGGAGACCATTGCTGACAGGGTCACTGAGTGGCAGATCCTGGAAGATGAGTTTGGCAGTGACCACCTAGCCATCACCTTCTCGGTGGAAGCTGCCAGACAACGCCATGAACGACAATCATTGTAAAAACCTAGGAGGAGGTCGCTCTCTGCATTGCTGATATGAGGATATTAGACCCGTGCAGCCACCTAGCCCAGAACAGACGATGCGGGCTATTTTGTCCCTATTCATCGTCGATGCAGAAGATAGAGAAGAAGTAGAAGGTGGAGAAGCCACCATGTCCCCCATTGGCGAGCTATTGTGGGCAACTGGACGGGTCAACCCGAAGAAGAGCCCTGTCCGGACGGAGTTCCTGGGTCGATTATCCGCTGCCTCGTGGAAAGACATTCCTGGCTTGTCCTCGATGTGATGAACGAGGTTCTCAGGAATGGAGACTTCCCGGAGTACTGCAAGGCTGGAAGGCTAGTCCTGCTGCCCAAACCTGGTCAACCGCCAGGAGCGGGCAAGTTCAGGCCACTGTGCCTCATCAGAACTCTGGGGAAAGTGTACGAACGGATGCTCGCTGTGCGACTCAAAGAATAAATAGATGATCGGGGTAAACTTTCCCCACTTCAGTTTGGGTTCCAACGAGGGAGGTCCACCCTAGAGGCGGTCCAACATATTAGAACATGGGCCAGTGATACAGTAGCGGGCACCTGGCGACGCCGCAAGATTCCGCTACTGATCCTCCTCGACATCCAGAATGCTTTCAATAGCGTCCCCTGGAAATGCATTATGGACGAATTATGCACCAGGGGGGTGAGAAATTACCTCCTGGCGGTAATTATTAACTCTGCATAACAGGACCTTCACCGCTGATACCGAGGAGGGGCTTGTTGAATTCAGAATGCATGGTGGGGTGCCACAGGGTTCTGTCCTGGGTCCTCTGCTTTGGAATATCGCGTACGACGGCCTGCTAAGGATCAACTATCCAGAAGATGTGCGGCTGGTCGTGTACGCAGATAACCTTGTCCTGTTGGTATCTGGGCATACCGAAGAGGAAGTGGAGGGTACAGCCAACATCGCAGTCCTAAAGGCTAGTGAATGGCTTCGCGGCCATGTATTGAGGCTGGCCCCCTAGAAGACAGCCACGCTGGCCATGGTCGGACGACGAAGGGTCAGACCAATACGTGTCAACGTCAACGGACACGTTGTCACGGACTCCAAGGAGGTGAAATACCTTGGAGTCTGGTTGGAACGGTCCGCGAGGTCATCCACTCACGTCAAAAAGATAACGTGAGGAGGAAAAGGCGCTGGCCAACCTAGGAAAGATACTGAAGAACCTGGATGGACCAAGGGCAGGGATGAGGAGGATGCTGCTCTTGGTCACTACGTCGATAATGCTGTACGCAGTACCAGTATGGTACGACTCCCTGGAGATTAAGAGGAATGAGGCAAGATACACCTCGGTTCAACGCAGGGCTCCTTTGAAGATTTCGTCAGCATACCGGACTGTGTCAGCGGAACCCGCTGAAGTAATAGCAGGTGTCCCTCCGATCAAGCTCCGAGCCCTCGAGTTTTCGAGGAAGCACGAGGGCTACTCAAGACGGTCGCCAGTTTTTATTTTAAATGTTTCTTAAAAAATAAGTATTTTATTTTGGTTTTAAATTTTTTTATATTTCTTTTAAATACAAAAATACGATATCCATTAAATTGAAATAAGTGATATCGGAAAAACAAAGCATGCAAATTTACACAACTTTTCCACTGCAAAATCATCATCGGAAAAGTTTTTCTGGAAAAAATTCAATTAAAAGTTTAAGGATCTGAGTTTTAATTTTATTTAATTTATCTGTATTAACTATGTATATGTATTTACTAATGTATTAACAGTTAGTTTTTTGTAACTTTTAACTTTTTTGTAACCAAATTTTTTAATATTCTTTATTTATAAATTTAAAAAAAAATTAAATAAAATTAAGATTGTAAAAATACGTTCTTATTTTACCCAAAATTTTCAAAAATAATCAATAATAAATTAAGGTAGAATGTAAACGCGCCTTTTAAGATTAATCTTTCTGTTATTTATTTTTTAGTAAATGTGTAACTGGAACATAAATTAGAATTAACATTCATTTATTTACCGCAGTATCTTTGCAGAACAAACGGAAGATCGCAATGTGTATTTGACAAATGCATCATAAAACTTTGTTTACAGTTAAACTTGGTTTATATCTCTGCTGTATTTACATGTTTGTATTATTCATTCCAGTTGTTAATTTTATGTGTAAGCTTATGGCTTAATCTCAACGAATTTCAAAACATGCAACAAACAATTTATTCAACTATAAATAAAGAGATGAAATGTTTAAAAATTTTACACAGTATCAAAATAGGTTTAAAAAATATACTAGAATTAAATGCATAAATATGATTAAAATATTTATAAATACTTTTTAAATTCGTTTATTTAAAATTTATATATAAAGAGTGTCCCACGAAGAAACAGATTTATAGTTCTGGAACCTGTTTTATCCTATTCCCCAGTTCAGAATACATATGAAATCTCCCATCTTTACTCCTTAATTTGGGTCCCAAAAGTTAAATTACGGTTTCTTTTTATTAGAAGAGGTGAAATTCGGACGAAATTTTTCGCTAGCCCTATTTTGAAAAGAAAGGTTTCCATAGCTATGAACCACCACCAGTAGAAAAGTCGTAAAAGTTTCTCAGTTTCTTTGTGAGACAGCTGTTTCTCTCTCTCTCTCTCTCTCTCTCTCTATCAACTAAAAATATTTGTGTGTGTGTGTCTCAAAATTCAATAATCACAACTTTAAAGTTGGTTATCTCTTCTCCTAAAAAAAAAACAATAAAGAACGTTATTTAGTAAAGAATTTAATCCGACAAAAATAGGAAAAGTAATACAAAAAAAAAAAAATAATACAAATAAAGAATTGTGCTTCAAAAATAAGTAAAGTTTTCTGTATGAGGATAGTGGTGCCATTTTTACCCAAAATTCTCTTAATTTTGGTGTAAAAATCAGAACATAAGGGGTTAAGGGGTTTTCATTTCAAATCTTATACCCAGTTTTACAAAGTAGAAAAATATATAAATATATTTAGTTTTTTTTTTCTTATAGATCTTCTCTTTTGCAGTAATTTTTTGCTCAAGATTATGGGCTCAACTCATTAGCTCAAATAGAAATTCTTAGCGTATGTAAAATATCATCCCTAACCGGGATTCGAACTTGGGACCTCTGGATGAAAGGCCGAGACGCTCCCACACAGTTACTTAGATCGATCAGTTATTGGGCAGTAATCAACTTAATAATTAACATTATTATGGCAGAATAACAGGTGAAAATCACCATTTGTAATTTCTTATTAAAAAAAACTTATTTAAATATCTGGGTAGAGAAATTACAACATAATTACCAGAAGAAGTTTAAAAAAAAAAACAAAGAATGATTTAAATTTGCTTATATAGTAAAGAGTATGGGCAGAGAAGTATAGCAGAATATTAAGAGTAAGATAAATAATAAAATAAAAATAGAAAACTAATTTGTAGAATTGAGAACCTCCTTTTTTTTGCTGACGTCAATTAAAATAAATTTACTCTTTATATGCGTTATTTGAAACGCGGGCATAATTTAACGGGTAATCGTAAAATTAATCGTTCGTACAAGTTTACTAATTTTTGCAAGAAAACTTATTATGGCAAAAGTTAATGTAAACGTTATTTTGCGGGATTGTTTCTTGCCAGCAACATTGCAGGCAGGCAATGGTTGGAATATGTAAAACAAATTGTTAGGGATATAGGATTTAGGAGGTATACCGAGATGAAATGACTGCCACTGGATAGGGAATCTTGGAGAGCTGTATCAAAGTTAAATGACTGAAGACTAGAAAAAAAAAAAATTATTACTTGATGTGTGGTGGGATATGTGTACTATTTAGATAAAAGTAATAATAATAAATATGGTATCCATGTCAAAGTATAAATACATAATCACCATAAAATATAAATCATAATATAAAAATCGATTTATAAATATTTAAATCGATTACACTACCAGTAAGAAAAAAAAGAACTATCCAACCTCCGGAACCATCGTTACGTATATCTTCAGAGGATGAGATGAATGAATTTTAGCATGTGTGCAAAATCTCATGCCCGACCGGGATTCGAACCCGGTACCTCCCGATGAAAGGACGAGACGCTTACCTATCGCGCCACGGTGACCGGCATCTATCCATTCTTGTATTCGCTTAGAATTACTGAGAGTAATAAAAGATAAACCTTTTTTTGAAGCATTGTCATATGAAGTTAAAAAATTGGTTCCGTATGTATAAGTATTGTTAAGTACCTTTACTAGGATTCCAGATTTATAATATTTGACTTCAAAATCAGCTGATTTGCGAAGTCGCGTTAACCATTAAACCAATCCGGTGGGCGTTAAAACGGTTCTAAATAAAAAATTTCAACATTCGACGGCTTTTGAAATGTTTTTGAGTTATGGGAAATACGCACGTACAGATGTCACATCAATACTACTCAAAATGGATTCAGGTATAATCAAAATGGATATTTTCGATGTATTCTGAAAAATGAAATTTTTCCCGTTTACAATAATTCTTTGTAAAAAGTACAAGTAAGTAAAATAATAGAAAAACAAATTATAAAAAATTAATTACAAAGAGCGGAAGGCCGTTCAATTCCAAACGCTAAATCATCATAAATAGTTATTGCTTATTTGTAGAAATAATACCACAGTAATGATTCGAAGATAATAAAAGAATTAATGTCAACACAAAAGAAAAATAATAATATTAATTGAAATTAATAATACATCAATTTGATTGTTTACACATCATTTGCATTCATTATATCACTTTACAAAAAATTTATCTTTCTCTTTTTTTTTTTTTAATTACTATTTTCAATAAACTCATGAAGAGATATTTTTTACTTTTAAAAACAAAAAAGTTTAATTTGAAATAGATCGCTGGGAAGGAAGATCTTCGAGAAGCAGTAGGAGTACTTTATTAAAATTCTCGACAAAAGCGTAACAAAGGCTTTTCTTTGAGAAGTATTCTATTGTGTTAGGTGAATAGTTCCATTTCTAGTTTGGTACAGCTCAACAATCTTTTTTTATTTACTACATTGCTAAATAAAAGCATGTAATTTTCATGACACTATTTTAAAATGTTGTGTGTTTGAAAGTGCTGTGTATTTAAAAAAAAGAAAATGTTTTGTTTGTTTAAATTTTTTTAATTATATGTTATTAGGTATGCAACATATTTTTATGAATACGCTATATATTATTAAGAACTGTAAGTTAGATTAGCATAATTTTTTCTTTGAGGATATTTTTCTGAAATACAGTTGAAGAGTTAATACTTTTTGTAATCTATAGAAAGAACAGTCACAGAATAAAATTTATAAATTTGCTGAGTGTAACATTGGAATGCAGTATGTAAAACAATTTTTGGTATTATAATTGACTGTATGTTACAAATGAATTGTAAATAAGATTTCAATAAAAACAATTTTAAAAATCGAACTAATTGTTATCTATTTAAAATGAAAGGAGTATTTCAAATAGATCAAAAATGTTAGCAATTAGTTCAAGCTTTGTTTCAATTTTATACGCAGATTAGTTTACAGTATAAAGAAAGTAAAATTTACACTATAAAAATATTTTTAATTTCAGTAATTAATTATAAGTTAAATAAATTAAATTTTAATAAAATTATTTATTTTTTTTGTTCAAAATAAATGAGACTAAATATTTTAGAAAAACTTACATTTTTTCTTTAACCTCCGGAAACACAGTTAGGTATATCTTCAGAGGATGAGATGAATGAATTGAAGCGTGTGTGAAAAATGCCTTGTCTGACCGGGAACTGAACCCTGGACCTCCGGATGAAAGGCCAAGACGCTACCACTTGCGCCATGGAGGCGGCCGGCTTGTTAAAAATTACATTTATGGAAAAATAACGGAATGATTAATAAATATGGCCACCTATTTTTTAATTTGTAGGTATTTAATTCTTAATTTTTTTGCTAATTTTATAACTTTATTACAAAGACACTTATCAAATATTAATACGATTCCTAGAACTGTACTTATGATATCAATTTTAATTTACAAATGACAAAATGACGAACAGGAGGAGTGTTATGTTCTTATGTTACGTTCTTATATGTATCAAATATTATATGATATATTACGTTTTTATGTTACGTTCTATGCGTTGAG
>JAAAKQ030261132.1:0-10759 GCA_010016005.3 Zanna intricata | reverse complement strand
ATTATTGAACAGTTTTTGATGTTATGATTTTTAATCATAAAAATATGAACATTTTTTGGTTTTTTTTTTTTTTTTTTATAATATTTCATAGGGATTTTTCAGAACATACTCAGTACATGACATTTGGGATCAATGTTGAAATCATTGAATTCGTTTTCTAAAATTATCTGTAATAAATTTTGTCTTATAATTGCTTTCAAGTTAGCGAGTATTGCATTGTTTTATCATAAACACAGAAACAGAAACACACACACACACACACACACACACACACACACACACACACACACACACATATGCATGCATGCACACACGCGTGCACACACACAACTAATTGACTTGGTTTTTCAGTGTTTGCTGTAAGTTGGTGAGGAGTAGCATATTTAGAGCAGTACAGTGACTGTGAAGGCAAATTTAAGTTAGTCATTCAAAATACTAATACAAGTAATAAAAATATCAATGTTGATTTTCATGGATGCATTAAAATTGGAATATCCAAGAATACCACAGCATGTAATATTGAAAAATATTATTTTACATATACAATGCATACAATAAAGTTTATTATAACTTTAATAAACACTCACAAATAATCATTTATAAAATGACTGTAAAATTGTAAAATTTTACATGTATTTTTTATGTACTGTGTAAAATTTTATTAATTTTAAGCCTATAATCACTGTTTTTTTTGTTTTTATATTTTTTTTTAATTTCAGGTTAGGTGGTGGAACGTTTTTCTTAAGTAAACAGAGCTGTGTAAAGTTAATAAATGTTTTAAGTGAATTTTTGAACATTGTTAATTGTAATTTATGAAAAGTATTTTTGCTTCTTCACAGATTGATTCATGCTTATTTAGATGCATATTTTTCTGTTAAAGTGGTGTTTCACTTTTAAAACAAAACATGCTAGTATAATTCATAAAATTAATTGTACTAATTCTTTACATAAGAAACATGTGAATGTTACTTAAAGAATTTGTATGTGTACGACATTTATTAAATTTTGCAGCATTTTATTAAATTCTACATTTATTGAATATTAGTTTAATTAAAACTTGATTCAATACATATCTGATATTGTGACATGATGTTTTATAATTGTTATCTATCAAATTTAAGTTTGCTTGCCAATCAATAATGAAGCAGATAGCTTTGAAAATAAGCTTTGACTAATGAGATTTTTTAAAACTACTCTGTTTCTAGACAATAATCTATTAGTACGATTACTAAATTCTATTGTCAATACTCATTACTTTATCTCTGACATGCTTATTGGTTTTGTACTTAATAAAATGGAAAGAACAACTATTATTCATGACAGTTGTCCAGTTTAATCTATATTAATTTCCTTAATTATTTTTTTTTTTGTGTTTAGACCGAAAAGAGAACGGTACCTAGAGTGGCTGGACCAGCTGTGAAGCATTATCCTGGCCAGAGTGGTAAGGTGATGTTTCATGTTCAATCTGGGACAGTTGCAAATCCAGGCACGGCTGATGGAACCAAAAAGCAGACGGGAGTGGGAAGAGGCGTCCCTCCTCCGGTACCTCCAAACAAACCAGTTGTTCCTCCAAAGAAAGAGGCGATACTTGGACGTAGAACTGAACATGGTGTGATTACATCGGATCAAAATGAACAGAAGCCTGCAGCAGCAGCTGCTACAACACAAGGCCTTAAGTTTGGAATAAATGTTTCAAAGGAAGCAGGAAAAGTAGGATCTGCTTCTGGGAATGACGAGGAGGAAGGAAGCAGGAGAGACGTACAGGTGGGTGATTCTGAACCTGGATGTGCTGTTGCACGGTTGCATGAACCAGAAAACGATCTAGACACGTTCCAGCACTTGTTGACCACAGGTACTCCATCACACTTTGCCTCTTAGCACTCATTCTAGGGTGGTTATCAGTCCTTGTATTGTATGATCAGTTTTTATTATTCCCTGATATTTATATACTTTTTCTTTTAAATTGTGTTTAAATATATTTATTTCTTGATATTTAATTTTAAATTACTATTTTGTTTGATTTGGAAAAGTTAAGAGTGAAAATTTTAAATCAGCTTTCTAAGTTATTCACTGAATAAATTAAAATTATGCCTTACTTCTCCAAACAGTATTTCTTTAAAATGATTTAAAAAAGAAAAAAAACTAAATTTCAGTGTATGTAGTGTACATGTTATATGTGTAGTATAGGTTTTGTAAAAACTTTTTTTATTTTATCAGGATTTATAAAAAAAATTGAGGTTTGAGAAAAAACTAAAATGAAGGTGATTAGAAAAAATAATTAGTATCTTGTACTGCATGAATTTTTATTGTCAAAGTGAATTACATTTTCTTCTAAACAAATAATAGTTTTGTTAAAATTTCCTGATTATATTCCTGCCAATTCAAATTATAATGTTGAAGAAAATTTTATTATGAATTCTGTTACAAATTTTGTCAGCAATGTCTACTTTTTTATTATTAGTGTGCATTAGTATAAGTGTACATTAACTGATAAATTTTTTTTCATTGCACTCTGTTAATGGAGAATGAACCATAGCCATCATTCTGTTGAAAATTTTGCTTCAAGGTGTTCATATGAAATGCAAACCATTTTTCAGTTAAAAATTGTTATAACTGACAGAATAATGTATCTTGGCAGTAAGCCCTATTTTACAGATTCAACTAGTAACAGCATTGCCCAATTTGCAAAGTTAAGGGAAGAGCCCTGATTTAATGTAATCTATATATTCGCACCATCAAGATTATCATGTACTGTTGTTTCCTGCAGTATTTCTGTGTAATGTTAAAAAAGTGTGATGAACATAAGTACATGCCTAAAAACTTTTGTATTGTTCTTTTAAAGTTAAAAAAAAAAATGAGTATAAAATATTATAAATGATTTTAACATTATATATTTTTTTACTTACAATTCTTGTAAGAATTATTAGAAAAACTTTCGTTTAAAACAAATTAATTTACTTTGATGAAATCTCACTGGTTATCGTTTTGTGAATTTTATGTTTTTACCTTCTTCATCTGTAGTTGTAGTAAAATTGTATCGACTGGGCTAGACATGGTTAGTTGCTACTGTTTTGATTTTTAGAACATAATTTGTTATTTATCAACCACTTATGATCAATATAGTCAACTATTCCTCTGATTTTTAGTTTTTATAATTTGTTATAGCAGACTTAATTAATTGTTGAATTTCTTTTGATTTTATGTAATTCTAAGATTATTACTGCTAGGATTATTATAATTGATTTGAGTGTTATTTTCTGTTCTTCATATTGTCATTGTCACTCTAACATTTGTAGTTGATGCGTTTCAGATTACCTCCATTCTCAAAGTGCTTTTAGCACCGAGTCTTCCTGAGTTGGGATAGTCGAATAAGTGATGTTAAGCTTCTCCCATTTCCCATCAGTACTGTCATGTCCTCTTCTGCTTTGTCCCTCCTGCTCTAACATACAGTTTATTTAAACTTTTGATTCTTTATTTTAACAATCTTTAACAATGTTCCATTGCATTGATGTTTATATTTGTAGATTAATTATCTCCTGAACTTTAAATTTTAGTTTACTCTGTGCTAAAAGTAGATTTGAGAATGTGGTTTTCTGAAACACATCAACTACGAATGTTAGTGGTAGTGGGGCAGAAAATAACAATCAATTTCTGACAATTATGTTTTTCTTTTTGTTCAATAAAATTCTTAGTGCCAAAGTATCATGTGTAAAAGATGTAATATTATAAGAGTTGCAATCTATGCAAAAGAAATTTAGAAATAAGTTGAAATTTTAATCTGCTTTTTATTTATAAAAATTGAGCGTCAGTGATTTTAACAAATAATGTCATAGATTATGCAGTTATTAACATTTTGCCGATGTTCACTCTTCGATGTGTTAGTTTGTAAACGAGTAATATAGAGATGGAAAACTTTGCTGAAGTGTTCTCCATATACTGATTGGATTGCAGTATCTAGACAGATTGTGTCATCTAGTGATTTCAAGAAAAATTCTCATATTTTAATAATTGTTTTTTTTAAACTTCATAAACAATAAACTATTCCTTATTTAATTGGCTTTTTGTTCTATTTTTATAGATATCTGCTTTTACAACCATAACTCATAGAAAAGATTCTAGGACAATAATGCTTCTGCTTTAATTCAGCATGAATCTGTACAGTTTATTTTCTAAGTGTCATATCTATATAAGTGTTTTCATTTATTTTAAATTTTATTTTTTGATTCTAATTTATTACGTAAATCTTCTGCAGTATTAATACTACTTATATAGTAGTAATAAAACCGGGAAAACTGTAGTATTAATTAGGTATAGTACTTAGTAATTTGTAAAATCTTAAGCATTTGTAAGCATGGTGCAGACTCTGTTATGAAACCTCTTCCCTCAGTATGAGGAAAAGGAAGAATTGAACCATCAACAAAATTCTTTGTAACAACTCCATCCAAACTGGTGTGTTGGACTAATTTATATTTTTAGAATAGTTGGAAAAAAATATTCTCTTTCCCCAAACCCTTCTTCATAAAATAATAACTAGTCAAAAATAAAATAAAAAGAGTAAGAGATATAATAAGTCTAGAATGTTCTTGTGTATGGCTATAGGTGATTGTGTGTGTGTAAGAATAATCTTACGTGCTCTGTAACATAATTCATATTAACGTAATGAAATAAACATTTAATTATTGCTTTTTTATTTTATTGATTTAAAAAAATTTTTTTGCATTTTATTTATTTATTAATTGCTGATTTTTATTGGGATTTTCAGTTGATGTACAAAATTTCTTAATGCTTTTATTCATTTTGGATTTTAGTTGCTAACTTTTATTCCAGTGGTCACCAGTTTCCTTTTTATTAGATCGGCTTCAAATTACTAAGTACTTCAATATCTGTATTTTCTAATATTTATTTTAACTCCTTTAAAACATTGTATAGAACACCATGACAAACAACTTCTATGGCATGAAACTAACACAGTTTCCAGGAACTTTAAACCATGCTTTTAGTTGTCCATAACATAATTTGATGATGATCCTTTTTGATCTATATTAAATTGAAATGCCGTTTTACCCTCTTGCAGGGTGCTTTAAAGGGAGTAATTAACTGGGATGAAATTCCATAGCCTGAGTCACCAAGCAGACATGCTTACCCATCATATCATGAAATAGTATTTCTTAGAAGGTTTCTCCTCTACAGATTCTTGTGTCAAGGACACAAGAGTGCCTGGCCACTCAGTGCTGATGCTTGTAAATTTATCATCAGAATCACAAGTAACTTTTATGCTTATATTTGAATAACCGTTTCAGTAAATATACTTATCTCTAAATAATAATGGTTTCAATATTTTCAGGTGTGTATAATCCAAAGCTTTTGTTTAGAAATAAAATCACTTCTGCCACAAGATCTTGGCATTGTCTATTTCTGCTTATGTAGAGGGAAGCAAATTCAATCTTGTGATTTTTGTTATGATCCAATTTATCAAAAAATTAAGTTTTACTTGCAGTTGATCAGTGAACACTGATATCCTTTGTTATCCCAGTTTGATAGCCAGGATTGTAACTAAACTGAGAAAATTCTCATTTCTTGAGATAAGAGCTCTACAATATATTCCATTATTTTCTGGAAAAATGTCGGTGGCAGATAACAATTAAATTTTCATGTCATGAGATTTTGTAGTTAAGTTTATTTCTCCTAATTCAAGATAAATTTTTACTTGTGAACAGGCATAAACTAACCACGGCCTCAGTGGCAACTGACTAGAAAACAAGCTGCTTTATCAGCCATACTCAGAAATATCCTATTAGTTACTATTATATTTTAGTTGTTACAGTCTTAACCCTTTCACTTGTTGTGTTGTACTGATTACATCTTACATGAACCAGATCCTGAGTGTGTTTTGACATGCCATTATACTATGCTGTTGTGTTATTGCCATAATTTTAACCAGAATGAAATTGGCTAGAGCAGGATTGTAAAGAATGTTTTTTTTTTTGTATCTACAATTTTATGATAAGGTATTCTCACTAGTAATGGTTATTTTGAATCTTCTGGCCATTTAAGCTGTTTTTTTTTTTTTTTTGTTTACTTTGTTGTTTATTATGAACATATCTCTTCAGTTTTTGTAATATTACTTTTTTTTATAAAGTTATTTTTTTTTAAATGTTACATAAAATTTTAGTTAGCTTTGTATTATGTTGGTCATTAATTTTGAAGTAAAAATTTTGTTTATATGAACACTAATCAGATATGCTATATCATGCATTTTGTGTATAACGTTTTCTATAAATAAATATGTTTCTTTTATATTATATAATTATATTACATGTTCAGTATAAACTGAAAAAAAGTTTTTAACTTTTTAATGATAGTTAATCACAGTATACGGTTAGTTTGTTAAAAAATAATACCAACAGATGGTAAAAAATAATAAAAGTAATGAATACATTATAAAGTTAGTAAAGTTAGGAACTATGTCTGAAACATCTCAAGCTCTTACTAGGCCTAATAATTATGTAATATATTTACTCATACAAAAGCTTAAAAAGAATGGGATTAATGAATACTACTTTTTATTCACTTGATCAATTAATTTATTTTAAAAAAATATATATTTATCATAAATTTTTATAAAAATATACTATTTTGAAGTAAATCTTTGTTTAAATTAAGAATCTGAGTTATGAAAGAAATATACATGAAAATCTAAATTTAATTTTTTGAATTTAAAATATTGAACAAATAAAGGAAAATTTAAAAACAAATAATTATGTTCTAATATAGAAGTGACATATTAAACCACTGAATCGTGAACTTGATTAGTACATACTGACAATGATTAATGTTATTAAAATATTAATATTTGTTATTTTAATTGCACAATACATTGGGATGAGTGATCTTTGAATTCAAAGTTCAATAGGACATTTTATTGTTCATAGGGGTAGTTATTTTTTAACAAAAAGCACTGAGTACATTGAGGATAATTAGTTAAGTGGTTAAAAATTGTCATGTTACATCCCTTACCATTCCATAAGGTTAGTAATGATAATTTTTATTATTTTATATTTATTTTTTTTATTTGTAGTTTTTTTTTTTTTGATTATGTGTTTTTTTTTGTTATTTAAAAAGAGGTTTTCATTAGTTGAGAAGTGATAAAACATTATTAATTTTGACAGATAATAGATCAAGGTATTTTACTAATCGTTTTGTATTACTACTGATTTTTTATTTACAGAATTTCAGTTCACTCTAAACTGGTGAAATTATACCAAATATTATAATGTATATTTACCATAATAATTTCAGTATTATTTCATAAGATACTTATTATTAAGTCGACATTATAAAGTGTTTTGTTTAGATTTAAAAAAATCATATTATTTACGCTCAAAAAGTTTTACAAGTAAATTAAATCTGTAACATAATTTGTGACATTGTTAACATATCAGCACCCTTGTACATCACATTACATGGTAGAATAAGTTCGAATAACTCACTGAAATATTTACAATCTTTTTTTTGTACTAATAAATTTCAGAATTATTTGTAGGTGTTTGTGTGCAAGCGTATGTGTGATTTTATCAGACATTTTATTATGAATGCTGATACTTTTTGTTTAATAATATTATCTATCTAAATTAGTAAATTTATCTAAGAAGTAAAATTTTAACTAAGATATTCTTCACCTTAATGATTCATTCTTATTTTATCTTGAAAAACGTTTTTCTTAAGGGAAATTGAGGGAACTGTGTGCATCTAAGAAAAATATATAATGACACCAAAATTTTTATAAAAACTACTAAACCTATCAAACCTTTTCTTATTTAATCTAATCTTTTGGGTTACAAAATCATTTCAATCATAGCAGCTCTTTTACCTTTACATAATTACAAATCCACAAGTATGCATTTGTGCACGGTTTCCCGACCCTTGGGTAACTGTGCACAAAATGTGCAATTCTGGGTAAATGAGGAGATCCTACTCTTTTAAACTGATTTTTTATTTCTACAAAATTGCATGTATTTATTATAATGATACATATATATGTTTAATAATATTTTACAGCACTATAAAATATATTGATACATTTTTATTATTTTAATCTAACAAATTTAGGATATTATACAAAATCACAAATGTAATTCTCTGGAGAGTTCCATCCAGTACACGCAGAATGATTCCAAGAATAATAATATATACGTTGGTATCACAATTCCCGACCTTTCCTTACATCATTGCACACAGAACAAAGATCTGCTGATGTCTTCTCAACTACATTTGAGTCTACAATATTGATCATATCAACGCCTATATCTTGATTTTGACATAAAAATTTCACATTGACCTCAGACTCATCACAATTTTCGTCCTCCACAATGGTTTTCTTTGACCTTTTCCCTTTTTGTTTTTTAGGCCTAGGTTTCCTGTCTTTTGAAATCTTAGATTTATTTTCTCCTTCCAAATTTAATAGTTGCTCAGCTTTTCTAATCGCATTCTTTTTTCTTGCTTGAATTTACTTTTCTTTTTCTTTCAGCTTCTTATAGTTTTACTTTCATTGATGTAGAGGTAAGTAGTTCTGAATGTTGTTTCTCACAACGAATCTGTTTTTTTTCACTGGGCATAGGCCTCATCTTCTTTACTGATACCGTGGCAAAGTCTAAGAAAGAGTTGTCCTTTGAGGTAGATGGCTTAGGGTTGTCATAGATGATATTCTGGAGAATGAGCCCTCCATTTTTGGAAACATCACATGAGATTGAATTATCCAAACTATCTTCATTAGAAATTACTCTGAGTTCCGTTAGATTTTTACCATTATCTGGAGATTCACAGCTAGTCACAAAAACTTTTTGATCATTTGGTTTGCTCGCTGAGACAAACTCAATTTCTAAGAACTTGTTTGAATCAAAAGGAAAGATTCCAGCTGCAGTAAACCTGGAAATAGCCTTTTTCTTTGTTGCTGTCTTCATAAAGGCTTTATTTGACAGCTCAGCTACATTGTATTCTGTTATTTTTTGATGATCTGTTGTTGTCAAATGGCAATTGTACTCACTGTACAAGGCTTTTTTAAGGGACCAAAAAATGTCAACTCTAAAGGTTGTAGTTGATGGGAAGTATAGGGAGGGAGAGAAACCATGTGGATGAAGCTTGCTATGCAGAAGTTATAAATGTCAAGAGATACATTGACATATATGGCTTAGCAATGGTTGCTGTGATTATCCAGAATAAGTAGGACAGGCTTGCTTTCAGTAGGGTGAGCATGTGTTTTAAAATGAACCAACTGTAAAAAAGTTTCCTCATTGCTCCATCCATTTGTCGAGCAAGTATAGACAGCTTTAACTGGACCATTCTTTTGCAACTGAGTTCACATCCTTTTGTGAGGTTTGACCATTAGAGGTGGGATAAAGTTTCCTGCTGCATTAGCAGTAAACAAGGCTGTAATATTCCAACCTCTTTCGGCTGAAGTAGCTGCCCCTACCTTCTTAGTTAGTCCCTTTTGGTTCGTAAACTTTTGTACATTTCTTCTGAACAGTACTGTTGCCAGTCTTGTCCTGGTTGTATATTTTTATATTTTGTGAGGGGAGAAAGGATACCTTTTAAAAATCTCTTCAATGTTTTGATAAAAAAGCCCCACCTCTTTATTAAAAGCTGCTGTCCTATTGATGCTTGTGCCCACTGGCTGTTGCAGCTTCATTTCTCTCTTTAAGAAACAGTACAGTTGGTCCTTGCCAGCTAGACCTAGTTCCTTGTTAAAATGTTTTTTTAATTTATTTTGCCTCTATGTCCTTAAGAACTAGGCGTCTCAACTCTTTAGGTATTAATCCGTAAAATAAGTTGCAAAGATTTAAAATATAATTTTTGAGCTCTAATTCAGTTTCCGCTGAAAACAGAGGTCTATGACCAAGTGGTTTTACATGGGTTTGTTTAATAACAGCTGCTTTCCCAGAGTTGACTCCAGAATTCCATAACTTCTTTCTACTTTTCTAATTTTTTATGATTTTCACAAATGTCATGAAGTTCTTTATGCAGAGTTTCAAATGAGTAAGAGTTAATCTCCATCTTCCTAACACATGTTTTCGGCATCTGCTGTGGAAAAGTAAGAGAAATGTAATACTTAGTACTTAGCAATGAATCATGCGGGGTGATGGGGGGGGAGTCATGTGCATCACCGTGCACAGTTACCTGATCATGTATGTAGAAATGTATTGCTTTACTCCATCAAAGTTATTAGCTAACATCTAAATTATTACATATGTAGATGTTAATAAAGAGTCATACATTATAAGTATGAATAGCTAAAGTAAAGAAAAACATTGTTGAAGTCATACGTTCTAATTTTCCAAGCAAGTTGAATACATACACAAACACACATACACACGTATAACAATAATCCAGCACTAATGGTCACAGCATTAGGGTTGGCAGGAAGCCACTGCAGTGGGGTAGTTTATTTGTCTACTGCTAGGTTTCAGCACCAACTGGAGATTTCTATGGCCATTAGAAATTTCATTGTAGTGATGTGCACAGTTCTCCCACTCATCTCTAACCAATTTTTTTTTTTTCATTTAAGTACACATTTTTAAAATTACTTAATAATATAAAAGTTTTTAATTGTTTAAGTTAAATTTAATTGTTTAAATTTGAATTAATTTATTTATATATTTATTTTTATTATATAAGATTCTGTTTTTTTTTTTTTTTTTTTTTTTTTTTTTCACCTCCGGAATCACCGTTAGGTTATATCTTCAGAGGATGAGATGAACAAATT
>JAAAKQ030261121.1:0-10759 GCA_010016005.3 Zanna intricata | reverse complement strand
AAAGCCCCACACTGTTATCTGCACGGGCAGATTTCGGCTGGTAGAGCTTTTCCTCCTCCTACGTAAAACAAAACAAAAAAAAAAATTATTAAGAGATTATTGATTTCGATACGTAATTTCACTTTTTTGTCAGTTATTTCGAAAGAGAATTTTGTTAAGTTTGAAAAATAAAATTAAACAAAATTTCATTGAAATTCATTTCATTCCACGGATCACAGTCTACAGTCGGATAAATAGGTAAATACAAAAATTCTAATGATCGATTTTTCAATATATTGCTTACTAAGCAGTGTAAGGTAGTATTTAAGTATTGTGTTCTATAGAAATGGTAAGATAAGTTGATTGTTTTGTCTTTTTTAAATCTATGAGTTATGTGAAGCATTTGAGATTTAAAAGCAACTGAGTTTTATTAGGTCTGGTATGTTGATATAAAACAAAGTAAATTCTGCTCAACAACATGATGATACTTTAATACTCACTATATACAAACTAAAATTGGCATTGAAATTTATTGTTTTAGAGAAAATCTTTACCATTTTTTTTGGAAGTGACTGGTGTCTGACTTCAGGTCATCTAGAACTGCTACTTTGTGATATTTAATATAACATTTTATATATTAGGAGGAATAAAAAAATTATTTGGCAAAACGATATATTGTTAATTGAGATTATAACTAAACAAGGAAAAAATGAACAAAGAACGAAAGATCTTCATCTGAAGGCTGAAGAAGAAACTATAATCATATGAAGTTTATTTACTTTTTTTTTAAATAGAAGATTTATTTTTAAATATTTTATCATTATGGTCTAAAACAGATAAAAGATTTTTACTTTCTTATTCTGAAAAATAGTCTCAATTTTTAAAAATTATATTAATATGAAAATAATGATGAAGATAAACAAAGTTCAAAAGGATTTTTAAATTGAAGAAATATCATGAAAAAATAAAACGTGTGATTAGTTTTTTATAACCCTAATCATCGTTAAGTACCAACAAATATGCAGTTCAAAGTTAACAGAATTAAATAAAACGTAAATAAAAAAAAAAAAAAAAAAAAAAATGAACAAACAGCATATTAAATTGATCATTAAAAAACTTTCTTGATATCAAATTGAAAGAAAGATTTATAGAATATATTATAACTACTTCTTTTTTTTTAAACATAAAATATGTTTCATTATTATAAGATAATAATTTATCTAGTAACTATCGGTTTTTTATAGTTAGAAATTATGGTCAACCTATTTATGTCGTTTCCGTTTACTAAACAGAGATCCTAAGTTTGTTTTCTACTATGGACAAAAGATATGACCTTGTTTCCAGGAATAAAAAATTACACCAAGTACATAATTTCTCTGTATCAGCTATATTGTAAATAAATATATTGCAACTGTTAATTAGCTGTTAATTAGGTCGTTAGACAGTTCTATTAATCTTGCGAAATCTGTTACGAGATCGACACTTCCCCATTTATGAGAGATTCGTGAGAGAGAGAAAGAGAGAGAGAGAGAGAGAGAGAGAGAAATTACAATAAAATTTGATAAAAAGCTGGATTTAAAAAAAAATAATAATAACTAATAAATTATCAAGATTTCATGACCCGGTTAAATGAATCACGATTAAAAACAAAAATAAATAAAATTTTCACTTTCAAAAAAAAGGATAATTCTGCAAAAAGTAATAATAACCATTGTTCTAATTGTACTACTTTAATTTCATCACGGAAAATAATAACAATAAACTCGGTTCATCCCAGTCAACGTTCTATTATTACCCGAGTATAACAAACAGTTAATAAGTTCGGCGTGTTTACTTTAATCCTCATCTCGTGACCACCGACATTTAATAATCCGGTAGCAAAGCAACTTCAGTAAAGTGGGTCGGGGAGGCAGACTGTAGAGCAAAAGGGAATGGTGGTCTTGTCCCCCCATATCCCCCCTCAATCACTGGATAACAACAGACAGTGTTGTACTATACTGATAACATAAGAGAACAAAACGCACGACATACAATCTATTCATGTTATTTTACCTACTGTAATATATTATCAAGTAACCACCGATGAAATGAATTTTTTTTAAATTCTTTTTTTTCCGTTTCATTATTTTTTTTCCTCTGGTATTAAACTATGATTTTAATACACATTACATTAATAATAAATTTTATTCATTAAAATTATGAAGTGGCTGATAAAATATAAAATATGCAAGTTAATAACCGAATTTTATTGTTCATAGTGACCTAAATAAAATTAAACATTTTTAGATTACATTAAAATATTGTACACAATATATAGGAAAAATAAGGAAATTTCGGGCCTAAACTAAATAAAAAAAAAGAAAACATCTTCTAAACGGAACAATGTTTCCATTTTTTACAAACAAAAGAAGGGTTAAAATAATTTCTATTACTTTAATATTCTGTAATAAATTAATATATATACATATACGCCTCATATAATATATGAGGCTTGGCTAGAAAATAACGGGACTGATTTTTTGTAAGACAAACAGCGCGAGTCTCAAGGTCAAACGCCACATTGTTGAGTCGCCTGACATCCCTACTTTACATTTCAGAGACCTATTCTCTCTTACAAGTGTACGGTGATCAGTGTATGTCTCGTACACGGGTTTTTGAGTGTCATAAACAGTTGAAAGAAGGACGAGAAGAAATCGAAGATGATCCACTTCGAAAACGGACGAAAACATTGAAAAAAAAATAAGCAGTCTCATCCGTCCTGAAGGTCTGAAGGTCAAAAAGTGAATAAGGAATATTATCTTGAGTTTATAACTACTGTCCGTAAGCTAGTAAGAAGAAAGCAACCTGAGTTATGGAAGAATAAATCACAGATTCTTCATCGGGATAACGCTCCAGCCTGCACTGATTGTGCAGGCTGGAGGCCCTTAAATGTTTGGTTTGTTATTTATTTATTCTTATAATACAAACTGAATTTACACTAAAAATTGCAGTGAACCAGATTTGGACGACAAACTGAGTCACTGAAGCAGATTGCGAAAATGAAGAGAACTGTCAAATTTAATCGGGGTTTGAACCCAAAACCTTCCGTATGAAGGAGAGTGGCGATAATACCACCACTAAGGTCAGGTTAAATTTAAGGGTAAAGTTAAGATTAACTTTGTTATATATATATATAATTATATTTGTTTTCAAACAAATAAAAAAATAAATTAGAATTACACTGTACAGTATTTCCATAAAGACAATCAATAAAAATAAAATTCATTAACAAGAAATGAATAAAAATTTAAAAAGAATTTGAATAAAATCATCTATTATTAATAGTAATATTTAAATAACGATAAGAAACAACAGTATTAAAAGTGATAAATAACAACGAACAAAATGAAGAGAAAAATACTTTAAAGATATAAATAAATGAAGGGTGGAAGAAGTAAGAAAGAAAACTAGAGTAAGTATAAGATTTTGAAATAAAATTTCAGATTAAATACCATTTAAAACTATGTTCTCATATATCACAGAAAAAAGTACTTAGAGAAAAGGATAAAAAGTAGATTTTTCTTACTCGCATCATGTACGAGAGATTTTAACATTAACGTGAAATATTGTTTAATTTCAACAAAACGTTTTGAGTCAGAACCATTAATAATGAATACAACAACAGTTTAAGAGAAATGGAAAATTTATCTAATTTTCTCTATTTAAAAAAATTAAAAATTATATTAAATTAGCTTATTAAATAAGATAGATTTAATTATGGGATTGAAAAAGAAAGAAATAGGAATTTATTAACTGTTAAGATAATACATCAAAAAATCATAATTAAAATTAGATTTAGAAGTAATAAAATGTAAAATAATTGACTAATTAACTTTATCTAAATATGAAAAATTTTTAAATAATAATGATTTTGAGTAAAAATTTTTTTTCTTTTTTATGTTTAGCCTCCGGAACCACCGTAAGACATTACTTTAGAGGATGATATGTATGAATATAAAAGAAATGTAGCCTTGTACAGTCTCAGGTCGACCGTTCCAGAGATGTGTGGTTAATTGAAACTCAACCACCAAAGAACTCCGGTATCTACGATTTTTGAATATAAATCCAAATAACTTTTGATTTTTGGTTAATTTGGTAATTTAAATGTATGCTTTACATGAAATATAACAGGAAAACTCTTGATATCGAGAATATCTTTTTAATATTGCATAATAATTATCTGGAAGCAATGAAATATAAAACGGGAATTGAACTCAAAACATTTCGTATAAAAAATAAAATACTTCCAGACAAATAGTCAATATTCTACTACGAAGGTCTCATCACTGACCTCTGTGATGGTATTGTTATTATTACTATACCATATTATACATAATATATAATAAAATGTTTTACCTTTCATTCTCGTATACCAGATTTTATTCTTATCATTCCACATCATTCTTTCATCTATCTTAAGTTTCATGCAATTAAAATTTTTTGGAGGAGAAATTATTTTGTTATTAACGGGAAAAAGAAGTAGACATTATCTCAACCTTCATTTCAATACTTTATTAAGCGTTTTAAATTTATTTCATACAAGCCTTTTGAGTACATGAATTTACAAAATTAAATCAGTCTTTGCTAAAGTAAATTCCAAGAAACGTAACGAAACAGGTATACATTATATATAAAATATGTATTGTATACATTCGATATGTAATATAATTTAAAAAAAAGAAAAAATTTTTTTTATGAGAAAATAAAAGCCAACATCTTTTTTCTTTGGTTACAATGATAGCGGATTATATCATTGATTTCAGAAGAATTTCTACAAGGAAGTATATAGGCCATACCACAAAGGCAATTTCAGTTAGCACTGTTTTTTTCTCACAAGTCTGTTTTCGACAGGTCACCCCAATTCTTGTAAAAGTCGATGGTCGACTATGATTGATTAAGAATTGTGAGCCAGGTGCGTTGGTCTTTTCAATTTGTGGGTTACAATTTATGGATAGGTTTGTGACATTTAGAAAAAAAAAACCAACCTCTTGAATAGAAAGACGACGGCCCTCCCGTAGCAACGGTACAAACATCTATATGCTTTACTACACCATATATCGTAGACACATTTAAAAATCTTATACAATAGTCACCAAATAGTATTACAAAAAATCATTCTAATCCGATCAATCATGGGTTTTTATTTTATTTTTTATTTTCAAAACTTGAATGTTAAAGAAATTCTTCTAAATTAATCAAATTTATTTTCTGAACAATTTTTTTTCGTTTATTCAGTTTAGATTTTTAGTTATTGAAAAGCCCGGGAAAAAAATTAATGGAGCTATACAGTTTCATTAATTAGAGAAAAAAAATCTATAAATTACTTTTGATCACAAGTAGACGTAATAAAAAAAACTAAATTTTTTCGAAAAAATTAAAATTATATAATTTTTTCTTCTGTAATTTCTGCAATACTGGCAAGGAAACAAACATAAATAAAGGATTAAAAAAAAAGGAAGTTAATTATTTCACTAATTTTTTATGTTGTATTTGCAACTCAATAAGTTATTTTAAATGGCTAATTTAAGAAAACAATGATTATATAATTTACTTAAAAAAAAGTATTAAATAACATTATAGTTAACCTTGAATGTAATTGAATAATATAATTCATCTTCATAAGATTAAAATAACGTTTATAACTTTTATGAAACTTAAAAACTTATTAAAACTTTAATAATCTAAAATTAATGTTTATTAATGTATTAAACAATAAATGTTTTTTAATGAATATAATATTCTGTTATGAATAATTACTGAATAATTGAAGGGATCAGAAATAGAATTGTATAAGAATTGTGATAAAAAAATACGGTGAATTATGTTATAAAAAACAAAGTAAAAAAAGTTACCTTAAATATGAATTAATCTCCCTTAAAGTACTGTCCTTGGCTAGCAATACACTTATCCCAACGTTGAATCCACGACTGGAAGCATTTCTGTAAGGCTTCTTTTGGAATGTCTTTCAGCTGCTCTGTCGTGGCCTAATCAATGTCAGGAATGGTGTCAAAACGTTTCCTTTTTAGCACATTTTTTTATTTTCAGGAAGAGCTAGAAGTCGCATGGTGCTAAATCTGGTGAGTAAGGTGAAGGATGTGGACAAACAGGAAGACTTTTAGCGGGCAAAAACTCGAGAATCAAAAGCGCACGGCGCATTGTCATGATGAAGAAGAAAGCCGTTGGCCCATTTTTTAGGTCTCTTTCTTCGCACATCGTTTAGCAAACGTTCCAGTACCTTTTGTTAAATTCCGAATTTGCAATTGTTCCCCTTGGAACGAACTCTGATCGCACTATGCCCTCACAATTGAAAAAACAACGTTTTTGAGGTCAAAGATCGACCCGAACGTTCCACGTCCTTAAACAACTTATTTCCATTTTTAACTCGCTCATACCACTTGTAAACAGTCCTAAAATTTACCACATTATCACCTTACACTGATTTTAACATTTCTTAAGCTTCTTTGGGACTTTTTTCGACTTGAAACAAAACTTAATGTTAATGCGTTGTTCAAGATCTATGTTTCATGATCTATGTTAGACACTGCAAACACGACCCTCACTGTAGCGGCTATAGAAGCAGACTGACAAACCGGAACGTGTTCAAACTTGTCACTGTCTGTCTCAACACATGAGGGTATGAGACATACTAGTTGAAATAGATGCAGCCTAAGTAATTGCTTCTATAAAAATTCATTCACAGTATTTTTTGATCACACTTCGTGTATATATATATATATAAAAACACAAACACACACACACACACACACACACTCTCTCCAACACAAATAAATAAATTATAATTAATGAACAAGCGAAAATTGCAGACGATGTTTGAATTACGGAAAATATTACATTTAATATGAATTATTAAAATTTATACTTAAAACAAACATATTCTAATTACGGTACCAAATAGATTATTTTCAACAGTCCTTAATAACAAACATCCGAATATTTAATTTCATATCAGTAAAAGAGATAATAAACATACTTCTCATACCTCAATATCATCATACAGATCAATCAGTATAATTATATATATATATATATATATATATATATATATATATATATCAATATCATAATTTATTTCAATTCATGATAACTATCCATAATTTTAACATTTCAAACTATGTTTGCAATTAATTTATACTGTTGTTTGCTATTAAAAAGTATGTTTACATTTAATAACTAGAAGTCGTATTCTTAACTACTATTCGGCTGTTTTCTTTTATTTTCATATCGGTAAGAATGAAATGAATACTATATTTCTGAAAATAAGCGAATATAAATTGCTGTAGGTATGGTGCAGTGTATATATGAGTATAAGAAGAGAAAAAGATTAATTAAGACAGTTTTCTAAGGATGAGTAGAAGATACGAAAAAAGAGAGGCTTTTCAGCATCTCTTTTATTCTCTTTCGATCGTCAAAATTAATTGACGATCTAATAGTAAATGAGAGGTACAAGATGCTAAAAAGCTTAAACCAGGAATAGAGAATAATGTAAGGGTAAGCGATCTGTTTCAGAGGAGATAAACATATGATAATGATGATGATGATGACAATTTTAAAAAGAAAACTTGGATGTCCAAGGAAACAAACGGTCGTACCATCGAAGATATCCTTTGACTTAACTATTGATGATTGACACCAAATCATAACTATGAAACAGGATGTAAAATATTGATTTTATACGAAATTTGTAAAAATTAATAATGGTGATTTGATAATTTTTATTTTTGTCATTGACCGTACTAAAATAATTCAGATAAATCATAAATTAAATTTTTGACACGCTTAAATTACGTTTTTATCAGTTTTCCATTTCTTTACCATCCAGTTAAATTACAAACATCAGAAAGGAACATTTAGATTATTATTATTCTTACTAAGGAACGGGAATCACTTAAATTGTACTGACGTCTTCAATCATTTGCTATTATTAAACATCTATGATTGATTATGCTGAATCACATGCACAAAGTAAAACTAATTCCTAAAAATATTATGTATAATAATTACAGAATTTTTTATGAACGAAAGAAAACTAAATGAATGAAAGAACTTGCTTTTTCTCCTAAAATTCACTTTTTGAGCATCATGTGATATCGGAAATGTTTTGTTTAAAAGCTTAAATTTATATGAATTTTTTTTTTCTAAAATAACTTATTAGTAATAGATTTATTAAAGTAGTCTGTAAATGTATAAAATAATATGACGTTAGAATATAAACATAAAAGATTGTGGTAGGTTGCAATTAAAACGAGGGTTGTTTCCTAATATCATATTTTTACAAATATTAAGGTATGAACAAATTTTGTAGTAATCTAATACATTACAAATTGACAAATCCAAGATGACTTCGAGACAATATAGATATTAAAGTTATTAAAATAATGTTAATTATTTTTAATTTGAACTAATTATTTATAATCTACATATTTTTATATATTTTATATAGAGGTAGTTGCATTTTTTTTTCTAACCTCCGAAACCATCGTTAAGATATATCTTCAGAGGATGAGCTGAATGAATTGTAGCGTGTGTGAAAAATGCCATGCTTGACCGAAATTCGAACCCAAGACCGCCGGATGAAAGGCCGAGACGCTACCAGTCAGCACGGAGGCCGGCAAGGTAGTTGCATTGGCATGAATTACTTACATAATTGTACTAATTTAGAAAACGTAGAACATAATAAGATAAATGATAATAAACAATACTTGCCAATAACCAAGAAAATTAGTATGAATTTGCCAGGAATATATATGTAGTTCATTTTCCTACCTGTAATATAAAAATAAAATACGCTATTAGAAAAATTACATTAGAAAAAAGCAAAATTACATTACTTTTTTTTGTAAATTTTTGTTATTAAAAACTGTAAGAAAATAATTTAAGGAATTTAAAGAAAATATTTTATTAATTTAATAATTTTTAGAATAATACAAATAATTTTAATTAATTACAATTTTCATCATTACTTAAAATTAGCTCATAAATAGAAATGTTACGTAAAACAGATGAATATACGTAAAATATAGACAAAAGATGCTTTAGTTATTTTGCTTTTAAGTTATATTACATCGTCCATTACAAAGAAAGTCATAAAGTAGAAATGTACAGCTAGAAAAAAAAAAGAACTTTCTAAAATTTTAATACTGTTTGTTTCTACAGCACTCTAACAGATGAAGTTTTCTTTATTGTTTTAACAAATGTGTTGAAAATTTTCTAGCATTATAATATAATATAGGCTTTGTATACATTAAAACTGAAAGACAAACATTAAAATTGTAGGATTTCGTTTCATTTCGATATAAACAAAAATAATTACATATAAAAATAATTAATTTCATTTTTTAATAATAATTATGTGGGCTAAAAAAATTTTTAACTGACTACTTATAATCTTTGTTAGGCTAATTTTGACAAAATGCCTAAATTTCCTTATTATTTTTTAACTAGGTATTTAATATGTAATATACATATGTAGATATTATGGACATATTATAAATTAAATCTAGATATATAGATATCTACAGGTATTTAATATGTAGCAATATGTCTATTGTATTTAGTTACGATTTACCGGTAAAAATTTGCCTAGCAGAAACCGGATAAAAAATAATACTTATTTAAATGAAAATAAGTGAATGATTGAGCAATAACTTAAATATATTATTTGTATTTAAATGCAAATAAAAAGATGGATTACTTATAAAATCCTGCACAAAAAAAAAGTATACCCGGTGATTCACAAAGATTGTAACAAACTTTCAGGACATATTCTTATAATGAAAATAAGGAAGAAAGTTCATATAAACATAGATTTGGAAACACTTCGTTAGCGAGTGTCGGCTGGCGAAAGATTTCGCTCTGATTTCTGCGTTTTGGGTAAAATTAAGCCAGAATGTAATTCTTAGTAGAAAATTAAGGATAAATTTAGTGGTGTTATATAAAATCTAACCAGAAAAATTGAAAAAAAATCACAAAAAAATGTATTTTTAGTAATTTTCGAGAAATCTGGGGTTGAAGACAAAAAATTGAGGTAGGAAAAAACACTACTTTATGTTTGGCGTATAATAACTCGTTAAATGGGTATTAAACTCATAAAAGTTTTAAACAAAACTTGCAAAGAATTTGATTTTGAATAAAGTTTAATGAATAAAATTTATAAAACTAAATATAAAAATAAGAATCCTATTCTTATAAGAATAAGAATCTTCTATTCGGAGATTATTAAAATCAAAATACATCAAAATATGGCAAATTTTAATTAGTTATTTTTTCTTTTAAACGAAAAAACTTTTCAATATTAAAAAACAAAAGAATTAAATTAAAAAAATAAATAAATAAAAACATAAAAAATAGTACCAACTTACAAGTAATTAAATAAACTGTTGAAAATGTCATCAGTCACAGTGGGTAGAGAGAGCACACTGCCAGAACTTTATTCGGTACGAATAAGTTTCGTTTAAAACTTTTATGTGTTTATTACCCATTGTGTTGTTTTACTCCAGACATAAAATAGTATGTTTTACTACCCCAATCTTATTTTCCCCAGTCTAGTTTTGTATTTTAGCCCAGATTTCTTGAAAAAAATAAAAAAAACAAAAAAAAAACAGTCCTTGGACCTATTTTTTTGATTTTCCAGATCAGGTTTCATATTGCCCACCGGGCTGGTCTAGTGGTTAACGCGACATCGCAAATCAGCTGATTTCGAAGTCGAGAGTTCTAAAGTTCA
>JAAAKQ030261110.1:0-10759 GCA_010016005.3 Zanna intricata | reverse complement strand
TCTCAAGTACTAGATAATAACTCGTATGCAAGAAACATTTGCTCTTCATATTAATTACTTTTTGAATGAAAAATTTTTAAATTCACATGTTATTATGTATTGCAGCAAGGTTGACTATTAGGGCATTTAGAATTACAAAGTAATTTTGCAGATTTGCACAAACATCTGTTTGTTGTACAAACATTCAAAGGATAAAGCCGGTAGAATACAATTACCATTAAGAATAATCGATTAACTTTTTTGTGTAAAAATTGTTCTTAATAATATTAAATAAAATTCAATCACATTTTCTTAGCAGCATGTTTTTTTAATCATGGTGTTTTGTAAAACGAAAGATGAATTTTACGATAAACAGAAAACTGGAAGGCTAAATTAAAAAAAAAAACAGAATTTTTAGTTATATTTTTTTAGGTTTTTTTATATCTTCCTTAAGTTTTAGGATGGTTTGAATGAACAAAATGATTGTATTTAATGAAAAACGTTCAGTTGGGATTCAAAACTGTTTTTCCCGCAGCCAAAATTGAAAATAAATTGGGTTAAAAAACAATCCGGGTGTTAGACCCAGACTGTGTATTTAAGAGTTAACTATTAATTGATTATTCTCCTGTTTGAAAATGATTAATTTTAATACAATTTTTGAACTGAAATCCCAAAATTGAGAAAAGCATTTTTAAATTTATGCTCTTTTCTATTTAGAAGTGATTTAATTACAGAATTGTCAACTTTTACCAACAGAATATGGTAATTGTCAACAATGACCAAAACGATGTGGTAAAAGTCCGAATTAAATGTGTTTTCAAGAGTTTTTCGGACTTTTACCAAGTAACTTTGTAAATGTTAGGATTTACCGGTAAAACTTAAGATTTACCGATATTTGGAGTTTTACCATAACATTTATAAGAATCTTCTTCTTTATTTTCACCAATAAAACATGTCCTGAATGTTTGTTGCATTCTTTGTGAATCACTCTCTATATGTAGTATAACATATGCTATCTGTTCTACTTCAGATAGCACGTGTTATTGATCAGTAAGATTAACTGCTGTTCACTCACTGGCTTACCAGATTTAAAACAAAGTCGATCTGTAAATCAATCTTTTCGTTATATTTTCTTACAACCAAGAACAATGGATTTTAACAGTAAAAGAACTGGTATGAAACTGAAGTTTGACTTTGTACATGATTAAACTGCATGGCTCCAACCAGATTATTGTATAAGGCAAAACAACTTCAGTGAAAGCAAGTAGCCATAAAACTGAAATCCCACCTTAGAAACAAGCTTAGGTTCTATGGCTAAATAATGTGTATCATAAGTTTGAAAAATGATAAAAGTTTAAGTAATATAAATAGTTTCCAGAAAGCGGATTCAATCCAAGTTTTATTATAAACAAAACATAAAATTAATGACACAAAATTTTTTCAAATACAGATAAGAGACACTGAATAAGCTAATGATATTAATTTACTGTCAGGTAGGCTTACAAACACAACTGTTTATAATACAAATAGATCAGCAAAAATTTTTAAAAACTAAGGAATAATTACAACATTGGCTATACAAATTTTTTTGTTAGATATTTCACTGTAAATAACATCATAACTCTGAGATGTTAATTTAATGTTTGGCCTTGAATACAACTAACACAGCCAATAACAAATAAAATAATCTCATTTTTTATATAAGATTAGGAAAAGAAATTGAACCTTTGAAAACTTTAGAAAAGAGATTCATATGGAAACAAATTCATTATTGTTAAACAGAATAATATTTTGCTTTTTTGACTCAATTACAGGTTTCCAGCAAACTTTTTTAACATATCATTGTAGAATTCTTGTATTTATCATCAACAAGAACATTATTTAGTCTTCAGCTATGATTCATTAATTGTGTAGGTAAGCTATATAACAAATTACTAATTTTGTAATATCTGAAACACAACTCGGTTAATATTAAATAATTGTGATGTTAACATTGACCAATAATTGTACGCTATACTCCATCTGAACAGGGTTACACTTAACGATAGATAAGGAACAAAAGAAGAATATGGAGGAATGGAAGTCACAAGACATAAAATATAGACAAAACCTATATTTTCAATTGTAATTTTTTTTTTTTTTTATAGAGCTCATAGCGTAAAAATTTGCTTATATGAAGAGTCAGATTTGTTATTAAATACCACTAGAAGAAAATGAACCACCAAATTTTTAAATTATAATTTAATTAGTAAACTTACTTCTTCGTAAATTAGTAAGTATACCTAGTAAACTAAGAAACTTAGTAATTTACATCCTTTTCTTGGCAAAATTTGAGATACATATTGTATATATGCTGTCAAGAACTAACTGTTTATTCCAAATATAACTTTGATGACTCACTTCAACAATAGTGGGAAGGAAGTTTAGGCAGTGTATAAATAAAAGTCATTGTAACATTTTTGTTTTCATTTGATTGTTTCTGTTTCTTTATTTCAGAATTAACCACTACATCATGTTCACTAACCTTAATATGTATACTAAAATTCACCTATACTACTTAATGTTGACAGTAATGTTTTTGAACAAATATTTATTATTCCTGAACCAGTTGGTAATGTATCTTGCCTTAATGAATTATCATCTTTAGTGTAAGTCTTTTTGGAATCACTTTTCTGACATTATTTACAACAAACACTTTTTTTTTTTTGTTCCAGTCCATGTCATTAAAAATGTACCAAATATTTTCTCCATTTCTGTTAATTTGCTACATTCTCTGTTACGTTCTTGTATGTATCAAATATTATATAGTATATTACATTCTTGTATGTACCAAATATTATATATTACGTTTTTATGTTACGTTCTATACATTGAGAACGTTGAAGGTAGACACCAACATGGTCGGTTCATTCTTGATATTCAATTCGCGTCATATTCAGTTACACTAAAGAGACCAGTAGAAGGCTGTACAATTCCAGATGCTCGGTTAGTAGCAAACAATATTTCAAGTCAGTAGCTTGTAGTGTTTCAAACAAGTCGATTGCAACCTTAATTATAACTCATAAGTAAAACATTCATAAGTTGTTTAAGTCATCATACAAGTTCATTATTCATAAGTTTAATTACAATACAAGAAAATTATACTATTATACCTTCAATGTTATTAATGCATATACTACAATTTATGACAATAAATAATCGTTTAACCAAGAAATTATACTTATTCATATAAACGACTACATCACATCAGCTGTTATACTAGTACGTAATATATACATGTTGGTCCTCCATGCATACATAAAAATATGCATGTTGGTCCTCCATGCATACATAAAACATCTATCTACAACCTTACATACTTTTGGTGTTATATTAAACATTGAAGCAATTACAATTCTTTACAGTCTCTTTTATCTGATTTTCTTACAAAATACCGAATCACACTTCTTTCCTAATGTATGCTCTTTTTTTGAAGTATTCTTTCTTTTTCTGTTTTCCCTCCAGTAAGGTATTACTTCAGAGGATGAATGAGGATGATATGTATGAATATGAATGAAGCGTATGTAGTCTTGTACAATCTCAGATCAACCGTTCCTGAAATATGTGTTTAATTGAAACCCAACCACTAAAGAACACCGGTATCCACGATCTAGTATTCAAATCCGTATAAAAATAACTACCTTTACTAGGATTTGAACCTTAGAATTATCGGCTTCGAAATCAGTTTATTTGCGATGTCGCATTAACCAATAGACCAGCCCGGTGTGCTTTTCTTCAAGTATTGTGGATGGATTCTTAACTCCTTTTGTTCTTAATAACCAAAGTATGATTTCCCTTCTAACCTTAACAGTTTTGCTTTGCTTTCAGTTATTTGGATAAGCTTTACATTCCTGTTTCCTCCCTTCAGATATATTTCTCCTTATCAATTACATCACTCTGTATGGGAGTTTCAACAAAAAATTCCACAGGAATATATTCTGGATCATATCTTATATCATCAATTTTATTTTCAACAGACCTTAAGTTGTTAAATTTAGAATTCATAATTCCATTAGTACTACCATTACAATTATAGTTATGAGTAATAGTTTCAATAGTTACATCACAATTTATTCTTTTAACACCGATTTCACTCTCTAATATTCTGTTATTTTCAAGAGATTTGGATGTACAAGGAAAGCCCGTTTAATACAGTATGTAGTTTGTTATGACAAATTGGTATTTTAGAATATATCAGCTCTTAGAAGCAGATATGCCTCCCTTATTGGAAAACGTTTTCTGCATGTAGTTGAACATCTTTGGTGAAACCCAGCTGTGAAACAATTTAACCAAAAGAGTACATAATTTCATTTACTGATAACAGCTCCAAATGAGGATCATCTATGTCTCATGAATCCACTTTAATCTGCAACCAAAAAAAAAAAAAAAGTAAATAATTTTTATCTGGGGCTATCTATGTTTACTGATAGATAAAAATTATTTCATTCACAAAAGGATTAGAAAAACAAAATAAGCTACTAATATTAATTTCACAAAGAAATTTAAAGTCATCTGTGAAATGTAATGTAAAAAGATCCTCAGGATAAAATAATTTTTACCAAAACCAATTGAATTTGTTGAATTTCAGTAATTTTGTGTTCAACTGGTTATTTCCAAATTTAGATAATGAAAGGTTTTTAAGTTAGCCCTGTTTTTACTTAAAGAATAAAACATTTTGACAACTAACAGAACAATATATTTTCAGTAATAAGTACCTATTAAAATACGCTGTTTAGAGAAATGTATTTATCTACTACATTTAACTAATACTACATTGATTTTTATATTTTATTTTATTTAACTCTTTTTATACAATAATTTTTAATTTAAAAAAATGGAAAATAACAGTTGTTATATATTGGGAACCTTTGAGGAAAGCGTTTCTCCTCCTAGAGACTACTCATCCCGCCCTACTAACCTGACCTAAAGGGGCGGCATGTGTATTGAAAAATGCGCGAGTGCCCCTCCACCTCCCACACGCAGCCTCTGATACCGTTAAAGGGCCCGGATGCTTCATCAGAATTATCCCGCCCCAGTGTACCCTTGAGTGTGAGTACTGGACTAAGACATCCTCAGCAAACAGGCTTTCTCCCGTACCCTACTCGTCGCCACATTACGTCATGTTCTTACAGTATTTTTTTTTTTCCGTGCCTTTATACTCTCTGACTACCCTAATTTACTAACCTACTTTCTCCTGAAATCCTCTGCATTTATATATATATATATATATATATATATATAATACAATATCTTACTAGTCAAACGCATTCGCGCGCTAACAACCGACCAAACGATTAGCTTTATGTTCAGCATAAGTAGATTCACGAATAGTTCGGTAATCTAATCTCTCTCCGAAGTCAGTCAGATCCATATCCTTCACGCACCAACCCAATATAGGCCGTGCTCCACTACCGTTGCACACTTTGTTTCACTTCATGGTGATCGCCATGTGTCACTAGCAGTACAGTCGTTGCAGACCCGCCAGTCGCTAACACGAGAGGCCAGCGCTGAGGACGCAAACGTCACATTGACAGTCGAACCAGTTTTCACTCTTCAAAATGTCAACTTCGTTACCGACGTTCAAACACACCATATCGAGCTGGGCACTAATATCCATCAGCATGCTACCACTTTGACTCGTCCTGACATTTGTATTTTTGTGTTCCCCTTATTATTACATATATAATAAAAACCGATATTGTTAAATACAAAACAACATAAAATTTAAAATGAAAATTTCTATTCAATTACAAATCGTTTTCATTTCTGTAAATATAAACATTCAGTATTTTTGTAATGCCTACAAAATAATAACAGGTTATTCCTGTAGCGAAATATTGCTACCGTTTATTTTACGAAGCCTTTGACTTTGCGATTATTCAATTTTACGACGGGGTACATAAATTTAGCCCGCTAAGCAAATCAGTCGATTTCGAAGTCGATAGTTCTAAGTTTCATATCCTAGTAAAGATTTTTTATACCGATTTGAATACTAGACGTTGGATACCGGTGTTCTTTAGCAATCGGGTTTCAATTAAAACACTTCTCATGAGCGGTCGGCCTGATATCGTACAAGACTATACTTCATTCGTATCTAGCAATGTAATACATTGTAAAAACAAAACAAAAACATTCGTTTAGTAGGAATTTCTGGTACGAATAAATAAATAAATATACCACCGAATCGTCGGTTATCTTAAAGTGAACTTTTCGAATATACGTTTAACTTTTTAAATTAAAATACCTCCGTGGCCGAGTCGTAGCGTCTGGGCCTTTCATCCGGATGTCCGGGGTACGAATCCCGGTCAGGCACAGCATTTCTCACACACGCACAATTCATTCATTTCATCCATCTGAAGATATACTTAATTGTGATTCAGAGGTAAAAAAAGTGCAAAAGTTGTAACAACATTTTAGGAAATAATTTTAAAAAGTAAAAGTAATTTTTATTTTTTAAGACGGCTTCTTTCCTTTTTTACTTTATTACTCTGTAATTAGATAAGATTTGTGTTGTATATTTTATCTTAAAAGTGAAATTTTACATGAAAAAAAATAAAAATAAATAAGAAGAAAACATTGAAAAGAGTGAGTAATATTCGTATAATAACAATTAGGTTTATTCTTCTTTTCTATAATCGATTCAGTAATTTAGTAAATCTACAATTATATATGCTTTTTTTTACAGAAAATGTCAACTCACCTTCGACTGGTTATAAATTTAATAAGAAATAAATCTAGAGGTGTAAACATAGGACATTTTCGCAATGAAAACAAACATCGTCTTTTATTTTTTATGAAAAAAGAAAAAGAAAACAAAACAAAAACAATTGAAATTAGTAAAGAAGAAATACTACAATATATTAAAAAGAAAAACAACAGAATACATAAAATCAATCAACACATTACACAAGCTCAATCCACATAAATCAATTTTACGTTGTTGATGTGCGGGAATCACACATTAACAATAGATTAAATCGTAAAAATATATTAAATCATATTGATTTGATATTAATTATGTTGTAATATTTGTCTTCAATTAGATTCTGATCTGTCTTGAGGTATATTTGAATTATATTCAAGACAGGTCAAAATAGTGATTTCCGATTTATTCATTTTACGGAGTTATTTTCCGATTTACGAAGTGGCCTTGACTGGCCTCATCTTTTTTAAAAAATGAGGCCACTCCAGGCTACTGTGGTCTATTAAACATGCAGTAGGCAAGTCAAGTTCAGCCCGATGGGACTCCAGTCTGGTCCAGTAAACACGCAGTTGTGCGTTCTATTAATACTCTATTAAATACTTGCCTGATCTGAGCAGTGCTCAAATTTGGCCAGTATTTTAGCTGCGCTGAAATCAACCAGTCCAATCGAAAAAAAAGTCAATTAAACAAGCCAAAACTTGTCCAATGTTGTACAGTTCAATTAACGTGAATTATTTCATTCACGTAAATTGAACTGTACAACATTCAAATGTTAATCAACTAACAAATGATTAGTTTTTAAGTTGCACCCTGTTAAGTGTTATATCATTATGGAAATAATGCAATTATGTCATGGTATTATGCGTTTATCATACATAGATGATTAAAAATAATTGTATAGATTATGCTTTTAAAAATGACATTTTGTTTTGAACAATTAGTCATAATTTGTGGATATGGAATTATAACATGAGTTAGAAGTTGGCTTCCTTTTTAATCACCATTGTTTATCAAAATGATGTCTCAAGCAACTGCAACTGTTTTTATTGTATTTTTTTTTTTATTTTATTTTTTTTTATCTGTTTAGCCCCCAGAATTACCGTAAGGTATTACTTAAGAGGATGATGTGTATGAATGTGAATGAAGTGTAGTCTGGTACAATCTCAGTTCGACCACTCCTGAGAAATGTGGTTAATTGAAACCCATCCACCAAAGAACACCGGTATCCACGATCTAGTTTTTATTGTATTGTCTCAGTTATTGGTTCAAGACAGATGCAGTTTTATGTTCAGTGTTCATTCTGTTGATATCTCTACGGTTTTGTGCGTATTTGATGGTATAATATAGTTCAGTGTAAATGTAAATGTTTCTCATTTATGTATTCGAAATGGTACATTTCACCTTTCGGATTTAAAATTGTGTAGTGAATATTTTTTGTAGTGTTTGTATATTCTGTGATTTTGCAAAATGCCTAGAATTGTGTAAACCCTTACTCGGACAGCTTTTGGTACATTTGTGGTGAGATAACATTTAAATTTTAGAAACATAATTTTATTCCTCTCGTGAAAAATAATGTGAGCTTTATTTTTGCTGCAAAATTTGGTGACCAAGACAAACATTGGGCCTTTCACATTTCTTGTGCTACTTGTAACAGATCTTGTGTTATAAAAGGAATTTTACTTGCTTACAAATTGCTTTACTCATCATTATTTTATTATTAAAAAAAAATCTATGAAAATATTTTATTTTTCTGTACTACTCAGTTACTTTTATCTTAATACAAAATATAAGAACAATCTGTGGGCAACTATATCTGCTACGTGGACATCGTAACAAGCAATGCATTGCAACAGACCACGCACGATTGACAAACTAAAAACTGTAATAACTGCATACGTAAGAATTTCCCTCTGATCCGGGAACGTGATCTAGACATGACTTCGGAACCGAGCACTCGACCTAAAAATGACCTCTGAGCCGAAACTTGACGTCGACATGACGTCGGAACCAGCCACATGACCTTCAAATGACCTCTGGGCCCAGCATTTGACCGTGGCATGACGGTAGAGCTCAGGCTTCGAGGTCACTTGATCTCGAAATGATCTCAGAGTCCAGCACTTGACCTCGACATTACCTATTGCTCGGACAGATGACCTTGACGTGATCTATATCTCGACAACTTGACATTGAAGTAACATCTAGATGGAGAACCTGACCTAGAGGTGACCTCGAAATAACCACTGAATCGGAGACGTGACCTCGAAATGACCTCTTAGCCGGGAACATGACTTTGACATAACCTCTGAGCCGGTCTCTCTACCACAAAATGACATCTGTGCCCGGCACTTGACTTCGACATGATCTACTGCTCGGTTAGTTAACCTTGACATGATCTCTAGCTCTGGAAGTTGACCCGACGTGACCTCTAGTTTGGGCAGCCCACCATGAAATAATCTCTAGCTCGGGTACATGATCTCTAAATTTCCTCTGGGCTAGGCACTTTACTTCAACATGACCTCTGAGCCTGGCCCCTCGACCGCAATATGACCTCTAACTTGGCCTTGACATGACCTACGCTGGACACGTGACCTCTAAATGATGTCTGGCTCGAATCCATGACCTCCAAATCATCTCTAGCTCGGAAAAGTGACATCGACAAGGCTACTAGCTGGGACACGTGAACTTAAAATGACCTGTTGTAAAAGAAATGTTGAGATTAATCAATTATTTAAAATCTTAAATCATTTTTATGGTTTCGCTAACAATGAATCTGCGAAGCCGATGGCGATTTATCGAGATCAAATAAAAGGGATTATTTATTCACGAAGTCAGATATTTTAATAGATAGTTATACAAAATTTTAATATTAGGAAAATCATACTATTTAAAGGAAAAAATTTGAAATTTAACAATAATTTTAAAAAAATGTATCACTTTTACTGTTGCATCATCCTCTCATGTATCTTTACCAATGCGATTACTTTTGATAGTAAGCGGGGTAGGACCTCGGGAACGTCAGGTCCCTCCCTAGGCACCTGACCCCAAGGAGGTCAGGGATTAAAATGAGGCACTGCATCGTCCATCTCATAGGAAAAATGCCCTCTGTCAAGCATGCATTATAAACTCATAAGAATACTTCAGGTCTGCACAAATCGACACCCTAACAACCATTAGGCATTAGGCAGCCAGTCAGGACCTGGCGCCTTCTCAAGCGTATGGCTTGCCTCCGTCTCAATTTCCTCTAGCAATCGCCTCCAACATGCCCTCTTCCTATCCCTTATCAGCATGACCAGCTTGCTCTTTCTCTCTCTTTATACAGCTCTATATATGGACCCGGCCGAGAGCAGATGCGTCCTCATTTTCGCACGGCTGTCCGACAAGCACTCGCCTCGTTTTTGCTCGATGTCGTCCGTCCAACAGTAACTGGTAGACGTCCACTATTGTTATACTTTCTTGAAAAAAGTCTATCGCATTCACGCGCTAACAAACCGACCAAACGATTGGCTTTATGCTCAGCATCAGTAGTTCCACGAATAGTTCGGTGTTCGCCGAATCTCTCAGCGAAGTCAGTCAGATTCATATCCTTCACGCTCCAAACCAATACAGGCCGTGCTCCGCTACCGTTGAACACTTTGTTTAACTTTATGGTGCTCGCCAAGTGGTCCATCGGTTCACTTTGATAAACAATGATAATTAAAAGGAAGCCAACTTCTGACTCATTTTAGAATTCCACATCCACAAATTATGACTAATTGTCATAACAATTAGTTAAAGTAACGTCAAACTGTCATTTTTAAATGCCTAATCAATACAATAATTTTTAATCATCTATGTATGATAAACGCATAATACCATGACATAATTGCATTATTTCCATAATGATATAACACTGAACAGGGTGCAACTTAAAAACTAATCATTTGTTAGTTGATTAACATTTGAATGTTGTACAGTTCAATTAACGTGAATGAAATAATTCACGTTAATTGAACTGTACAACATTGGACAAGTTTTGGCTTGTTTAATTGACTTTTTTTT
>JAAAKQ030261099.1:0-10759 GCA_010016005.3 Zanna intricata | reverse complement strand
AATACAAAGAGAAGATTACAGAATACTCTCTTTTTTAAATGAAATGAAGAATAACCTTTGTTAATAGAAAGCATACATATCCATCCTATGTTATCTATCTTTTATTATACCAAAATCTGCAAATAAACGTATGAATGATTTTAAAATTCTATCTCATTCATTCCATACATAAAATAATAAAACTTGACACTTGTAAGTTATTAAACTATATATAGTCAAACTTGCCAGTAAGATTTTTACTATTCACTATCAAAATATGATCAATTCCTGATGGAGAAAATAATAGTAATAGTAAATAACATAAATTTAATTTAAAAAATGAATGAATAATTTTCAATACTTTTCCTTTTTTAGGTTATACTGGTTACACTGTGTTACATTAACAACTATAACTGTTTTAATTGGATGCTTAATATGGTTTATTGGTGGATTTACAATAAAGTATGGTTCAATAATAACATCCTCAATTTACAACATATACAACAAAGAAATTTCAAAAAATGAAAATGAAATAAAACTGAATTCAGCTACGGTGACTACATTTCTTGTTTTAATAACATATATCATTAAAAGGTGCTTAAATATAGCTTATAATGCCCAAAAAATACATATAATTTCTTTTATAGGAGAACAGTTTATAGTACATCATGAAAAAATATAAATATTTTAGTTTTTCTACCCAGATTTTTATTAAAAAATATTCAAATGCTTGCATGTAGCATGATTTTGGTACATAACATTACTCCAAAATTTATTGCATTCATTGAGACACAATGTATCTACGAGAAATACAGTAATCAGACTTTATAATTAGTTGCTATTTTATTTTAATTATCTTTCTGTAAGATTCAGCAGATGTTTGATGTAAAAAAAAAAAAGGCCAACTTATTTTTATAAACCATTTCAATTAAATCTTTTTTGTGAGATATTTTTTTATAAAGTCTGATGAAAAGAAATGAATAATAGGCAAGCAAAATTTATATAAAATTTGATTATTGTAATTTTATATAATAAAACAGTATATTAAAGAAAAAAATATTGAATAAGAATTCATTTGAGTTTGTTTCTGTATTTTTTTTTGGGGGGGAATTCATAGTTTTTAAGTTGGATTATATGCTTTGTTTGTTTTTATTCTGTTTTTATCTCCTAGCTTAAATCCTAGCCTAAAGTCAGATCTTTTCAGTTAAGTGTTAAGAAATTATTTTTCATTATATTCTTTCATCTTATTTTATTTTAAAGATTACAAATACTAATTAATAGTTTTCGTTTTAATGTTTACAAAGATTATAAAAAAATGAAAAGACATGACAAGTCATATACCAACTGTAGGTTATAAACATTCTTTATCATGCTTCATGTTTTGAAGACATATGATGTTTTGCGTGTCAAAGATGCGGCTTGTATGTCAGTTATTAACAATTTTATAAGTATGTATTGTCAGTTACATGTTTATTTTCATTCAGTCGTCATGAATGTTATTTGTCTCATGGAACAAATTACAAATGAGAACAAATATCAAATGGTCAATCACTCAGAAAATTTCTGTTAATGCACAAACAGGAGTGCACATTCAAATGATAAAAAGTACATAGAGGTCAACCAAACAACAGAATAAAATTGATTGCAGCACCAGTTCATTGCTTGAGTCATATCTTGTTGAACTTATGTGACACCAGCACTGCTAAGATCACAAATTGTTTTAACAAATCCTGAGAGCTATTGCCACTTACTAACCTCCATAATGACAAGTAAGGGCAATTTTTTTTTTTTTTTTTTTACTGGTATTGAGTTTAATTTCTGAATAAACATTTCTTGACACTTAAAGTAAAAGATCCAACAAATTTACTACACTTTATATACTCATTTATCAGTTTATAACTTACCTTCAAACATATGTAGCTAAAAATTCCCTAAGAGAATGTTTATTATCCATGATTATCTTTGACTCTGAGCTCTATTTAAGGAGCAATTTTTATTTCTGTCTTTTCTACTCTTTTGATATTTTCTGTTTTTTTAAACAACACTTTCAAAAATTATTATTCAACTAATAAATAACTAAGGAAAAAATGAGTGGAAAGTATGATTGTAGTTCATTATAATTAAATGTTATTAGTCTGTTATAAATTATTAGTTGTAGATTAGCTTTTAAATTATTTTGTTAAGGTCATACCAACCATTCATTAATTGATCCTAGCAGCAGAAGAGCTGTTAGTCCTTTTCAAGAGTTATTCCTTAGTATGGCCTCTCCACAATAGTGAAATAGAACATAAAGTGGAGGACATGAAAACAGACATAAAACTACAACATTAATTTTTCCTGCCATAACTCACTATATGCCATCCGATTTAAAAAAATAAAAGGCTTAATATTTTAGTAAATAACATACATATATTTATGGAGATATAACAGATTGAAAAATAAACATGGCTGCCATTTAGTAATTTGCTAAGGTATTTAAGTCCTGATTTTTTGCTAATTTTAAAACTTTATTACAAAGACACTTACCAAATATCAATGAGATTCCTTAATCCGAACTTGAAATGTAAATTTTTATATAAAAATGACAAAAAGGACAGGAGGAGAACGAAGGAGAAATTGCCATTTTTCCTAGGAATATGTTTTGTTTAGTTTTACTTGTAGAATCCAAAAAAGTATAACTAGCCCACCTTTTTGGAAACGTCCTGTACATGTATATATATACATATATATATATATATATATATATATATGTATGTGTGTATTTATTTATATCGATAGCCATCTTTAAATTTTCAATGTATCTTTTAAACAATCTTCAACATATGTAAACTAATAACTTAAACTTATAACTAACTTAATTCAAACTTATAACTAATAACATGTAAACACTCCCAGGACAAATAACAATAAATTGTAAAATTTTTAGCAAAATCGCTTAAGTATTTTTGGAGTTATTACAGCATGAAGATTGTCATGCTGTAATTGTCATTTATATAGAATACGTATTAATTTTTGAGTAAGTATTTCACTGATTAAATAATTAAACCTTTCATTAAGATATAGCATCCATTACTACTTATTCTAAAAAAGTAATTACAGAAAAATAGCCCAGTAAAATTAGACGCAAAAAGACCAATCGAGAGATATAAGCTTCCCTCATTTGTCAGCCAATAACTGGCCCATCATAAGCACCAATTGTGCAACACGGCACATACAATGAACATTTACAAGATTAAATATAACTAATACATAAAAGCAATTACAAAAATATCAACAAGTTTATAAATAACAGTTATTATCCTGAATGACTGTGGTTATAAGTGACCTTAACACACAATGTTGGACGATCTGATGTTATACGATCAGATATAAAAACAGAAGAAATACTTATCACTATTCCTGAACCTAATAGTAGAGCACAACTCCAGAACTTGTCCATCCAGATATTGGATAAAACATATATAAAAATACAAACAATTTTATAATTAGTAAGTAAAACATCTGTGGTCATACATGGCCATGACACATAATGTTGACTATGTATAGCACATTCACCCATAACTGACACAAGACATGTTAAACAATTAGATATGAACATAAAAGAAATTCTTAATACTAGTCGTAATCCTAATGGAGGAGTATAAAATGCCAGAAATTGTCCATCAAGACATCATTTAAAACATGTATGTATATCACAAAACATCAATGAAATATAGAACTGATCCTTAACCTAGTATAATGTTAGCCGGCCAGCTGCTGTCCTCGGTATTGTCTCTTCAGTCAGATGCCCAGAGTTCCGCCTCTATTTCTTTAATGTGTAGTATTCTTGTCACCAGGGTGGAGACCTCTTTCCACTGCCACTGTCTTCAAAGCATATACTCCATTACAGTGTCAGGGGAGAGCCACTGTAATCCAAGGAGTCTTCTGACCCCTCCCATCTTTGGTATCAAAAGAACACATCCTTTGCCCCACAGTAGATGCAGCTCGAGTCTGTTCTTCTTTGGAACCTGTACAGGTATGCCCTGTACTCCTCATGACCCGACAGAAGCTGGGTGAGGTAATAATCAACCTCACCAAACCCCTGCCAGAACCATAATTCCACCCGAGGAATAAACCTCCTTGTCTAGGCCTACTTCTATGGGCGCTCCCATGCCATCTGTGACTCTTCCAGCAACAGGTTTCAAAACACCTTCATACTTCCTTCTGAGTTCTAAGGCTCGAAGTTTGATTGGTAGGACACTCACTATCACCTCCGCTGCTTCCACCAACACAATCCTGTATGCAGATATAATTTTCAGTGTTGCTCTTGGCTGAAGTGAGGAGAAGCGGTTTTCATTTCTCCTGACCTCTGGTGCTTCATATCATACCACTACTACATATAACATGATCGATGAGGCAACTGTGAGCAGCAGCTGCCTCTTGCTGGCCCTTGATCCTTCTTTGGTGCTCATCACCCTACCTTATACAGCTAATACCTGTACTGCTCTGTCAGCCAGCTTCTTGATGTGTGTGGTTGACTTCGCTGATTGCTCAAGCCGTACTCCCAGGTATTGGGCCTTGCCGGCCTCCATGGCACGAGTGGTAGTGTCTTGGCCTTTCATCCAGAGGTCCCAGGTTCGAATCCCGGTCCGGTATGGCATTTTTCACACACGCTATAATTCATTCATTTCATCCTCTGAAGATATATCTTAATGGTGGTTCCGGATAATAAACAAAAAAAAAAAAGAAAACGTATTGGGCCTTCTTACATTCTGTAATAGTATGGCTGTTGACCCTTATTCGGATTGATCTAAGGATCCTTCTGCAATGCAAGCCGCAATCCATATTCTGTGAGTGGTTGGTGAGCCACTCACCAGTTCTACCTTCTTCTTACTTCAGAGAATGAATGAAGATTGATATGTATGAATATGAATGAAGTGTAGTCTTGTACAATCTCAGGACGACCAGGTCACCAGTTCTACCTATATTGAAATAACCAAACTTTTAATTTTGATGACGTGCATTATTAGGCAAGGTTATTTGAGAGTTGATACCCATGCAGCATCTTTAATGAAAAAAAGCATTTATCCTATAAAAAATTATAAATGGTTCCGCAGTTATAAATTCTATAACAGCTGAGGTAACAGTTGCAAAGAGTGAAAATATCTTTTTAAATTTTATGCATGTTTAGGTAACAAATTTTAATAATAATAATCCTGGCAATCAATCTAACATCAACAATTCAATTTCAAAACAGTAATCAATATAAGCAATCATCACATTCTGCCAAAACAACAAAAACTAGATCATCCAAAAAGGTAATCTGCATTACGTTGTTTTAATATAACTTAAAAACTACTACATGTAAATTAAAAGTTAAACCACTATCGTTTTTAGAAAATTTTGCTTTTTTACATACAGTCTATTATAAGAAAGTCTTATACATTTGAAAAACCTGGTAAGGTAGCCTTACTAATAAAATAACTCTTTCTAAAATTCATCAATACGGAATTAATTATTTCATCCATCAAATTTATTTTTATTTATATATAAAGAGCCTAGTTTATAGTTTAATTTGACACCTAAAACATAAGAAATCCATATAGAACACAAAAAAAAAACACAGAAATTTATGAACGGTTTAATTAAGTCTTATTTTGGCACATTTTCTGTACAGTTTATGGAAAATTACCCTACCGCTTCTAGAGTTAATATAATTTATATGTTGTTTCTATGAGATGATTTGTCATCATTCTAGTGCTGAGTGAAGAACTTTCATGAATTCATTATAGTTGTGAATGAATGTTTTCCAATCTATGCAATGTAGTGTACAAGTGGTATATTTGTGGCTGATATTGCTTCCAATTTGTCTGTTTCATAATCACTCACGTATAACTTACCATTTTTATTGAAACTATTAGATTCATTTGATCAGTGTCCTGATTAAAATTAAGATTAAATAAAGTTCCAAAAATATTCTGGGTTTTGTTTTTGTCTTTAGTCATTTGACCGATTTGCTACAGCTCTCCAAAATTCCCTATCTAGTGACAGTCATTTCATTTTGGTATACTTCCTACATCCTACATCCCTAACAATTTGTTTTACATATTCCAAACATTGCCTGCCTGCACAACTTTTCCCATCTAGCTGTCCCTCCAATATCAAAGCTACTATCCTAGGAAGTCTTAATATATAGTCTATAAGTCTGTCTCTTCTTTCAACCATATTTTTCCAAATCCTTCCTTTTTTCATCGATTTGTCGCAACACTTCTTCATTTGTCACTGTATCCAGCCATCTGATTTTTATCATTCTACTGTAACAATAATTTCATATTCATATTCTGGTAAAGACTGCCAAATTCTTAAAAATAGTTCTCTTTTCAACTGTGAAAATGTCATTACAGTCTTTTTCTTCCTTTAATGTCATTTAAGTTAAAAAAATTATTAAGAAAAAAAGAATAAAAACTTTTATGATTTTTTTTTCACAACTTTTGTCTAAAGCATATTTGAATAAATCAAACATTTTTTCGGTTATTTTGTAACCCTGTCAGCTTTTATGTTTACGGCTGAGAGTACACTTACTTTTGTAACTCTCACCGTCATTATAATTTAATAAATTTTTTTTGTGTCGAGTTAAGGATTGTTAATTTAATTTACTAAGCTGGCTTCGAGTGGTAGTGTCTTGGTCTTTCATCCAGAAGTCCCGGGTTCAAATCCCATCCGGCATGGCATTTTTACACAGGGTACAAATCATTCATCTCAACCTCTGAAGCAATACTGAATGGTGGTCCCGGAGGTTAAAAACAATTTAACTTGGTAAAACATCTACTTTTTCTATGAGTTCAAGTAGTCTAAATAAGATTAATTAAAACAAGGTAGAAAGTAGTATCAAAATGATAGATAAAAAAAGAAGAAAAAGCTAAACTTGATGAAGAAACATACCTTATGTTTGGTTGGTAGACGAGTTTAACCATTATGTAGTTAGTGTTTTGGAAGGGATTAGTTATCATATAAGTTATAAACATTCTCATATTGTTCAGTATAAAGGTCAAGATTGAAAGATAAAGAAAATGCTTTTATCTTAATTCTTATTTTATGTTATTGTTTTCATCTTGTTTCATTCAGAAATAACAATAAAGTTTCATGATAATTTATATAAGTTGTTAATTTACATGTATAATGTAATTTAATATTTATTTATTCATTAACTTAAGAAATGTTTTTATAATTGAAGACTAATTAAATATAATTTTGAATAAATTGACAAATGCTAGAAAACGAAATAGATGGTTTTGACAGAGATTTTAAGAAATGTATAGATAATAATAATAATAAAGAGATATATGAAGTTAAAAATGAAAAAATATAAATATATTAACTAGCGAGAAAACAAGAAAGATTAATGTACGAAACATTATTATTGTGTAGGGTTTAAATAGGAAAAAAATTTCCAGGATATGAAAGATGAAATGTTAAGTATTTCTATGTATATGTTACGGTAAAACCCCGAATACCGGTAAATCTTAAGTTTTATCGGTAAATTCTAACATTTACCAAGTCACTCTGTAAAAGTCAGAAAAAATCGTCAAAACAAATTTATTTCAGACTTTTACCAAATAGTTTGGGTAATTGTTGACATTTACAATAGACTGTTGATAAATTGAAACTAGCATGAAAGACAAATGCATCGTCATATTCACATTCAGCTAATAGGTCTCAGACCAAGCCAGACAATAAAAGCAAGAAATAACAGAAATATTTTTACCCAAGACAAAAGTTAACTCAAATTTATCTCCTAAATAAATGTTACAATGAATCATTTGTATGACTTGGATTCTATGAAATCAAAAGTACGCTAAAGGCAAAATCAACGTTTAAACACAATGTCCAAATATATGAGACCCAGGTAAATTTTAAAGACTATAAAATCAACAGATAAAGTGAAGAATAAATATGAAATAATGATTTTGAAAGAGTAAATCCTTTTCAAAGGATAAAGCATATAGAACACAATTACCATTAAGAATAATCGGTTAACTTTTTTGTGTACAAATTATTCTTAATAATATTAAATAAAATTCAATCACATTTTCTTAGCAGCATGTTTTTTTAATCATGGTCTTTTGTAAAAGGAAAGATGAATTTTACGATAACAGATAACTGGAAGGCTATATTTTAAAAAACAGAATTTTTAGTTATATTTTTTTAGGTTTTTTTACATCTTTCCTTAAGTTTTTGAATGGTTTGAACGAACAAAATGACTGTAATGAAAAAACGTACAGTTGGGATTCAAAACTTTTTTTCCCATAGCAAAAATTGAGAATAAATTGGGTTACAAAACAATCCAGATGTTAGACCCAGACTGTGTATTTAAGAGTTAACTATTAATTGATTATTCTCACGTTTGAAAATGATTAATTTTAATGCAATTTTTTAACTGAAATCCCAAAATTGAGGAGAGCATTGTTAAATTCATACTCTTTCCTGTTTAGAAGTGATTTCGTTATAGAATTGTAAACTTTTACTAACAGAATATGGTAATTGTCAACAATGACCAAAATGATTTGGTAAAAGCCCGAATTAAATGTGTTTTCAAGATTTTTTTCGGACTTTTACCAAGTGACTTGGTAAATGTTAGAATTTACCGATAAAACTTAAGATTTACCGGTATTCAGGGTTTTACCGTAACATATATATGTATGCTGGCTTCCATGGCACTAGTAGCAGCATCTCAGCCTTTCATCTGGAGGTCCCATGTTCAAATCCCAGAATAAAAAGTATCAATTAATTAATCCCGGATTATTCCCAAAATAAAAAGTATTAAGTGAAAATAAAATAGTAAAATATAAATCTTAAAAAATTTATTAGTTTAATTATATTTTTCACAAAACAATGTCAATTCATACGAAATAACCTCTTATATATCTCTCACAAAAATATGTAATTGTTACTACTGATACACAACATAGAATAGCTGAAAAATAAAACAGAGAAATGCATAGTTATTTTTACACTTCAATTAAGTATACTGATCATAATTAAAAATAAATATAAAATATATAAAAAATGATTAGTAAAATAATTTAAAAAGAGGATAAAATCGCAATGACTTGTTTTCAATTTATTTTAAAAATAGTATTGCAACAAAATGTAGAAAGCCCATCCAGCTGGTCTACTTGTTAACGAATTTTCACAATTCAGTATTTTAACAGATTATTTTTGAAGTTGATAAGTTCTGAGGTTCAAATCTTAGTAAAAGTTATTTGTTTTTATATGAATTTGAATATTAGAATAATGGATAGTGGTATAGTGTACTTTGGTGATTGGGGGTTCAATTAACTACCATCTAAGAAATTATCAATCTGTATAAGATTTATACCTCATTTACATGACATACATTATCAACTTAATCTCAATGGCTGTGGTGGGGTTATTTATTATTTACTAATTGAAACAGATTGGAACATACACATTAGGAAAATTAAGAAAAAACTGTTAAATATAAAAGATTATGTATGTAATATTTATTTTATTATAATAATAATATCTTTTTTTCAGTCAAACATATACAAATTACAATAAAATTATGAAACTAATGGTACAACATATATAAAAAATTAAAAGTTACAAACAAGTCACCCTATTTACAAAATCATATAAAGTTAACTAGACTGAAAATTAGGTATCTCCGTAGGCCAACCTGTGTTGGAGATTACCATCCAGATATATTTACAAGAGTAAAAACGTTGAATCGATTAGATTAAACAAAAATAATTAAATAATCTATTAACTAATGAAGAAAATATTTTTTCAGTTGAACTCCTATCAATGAGTAATAATTTGAGTAAAAAAGTATTTCTTACTTACTAAATAAAAAGTTAATTAGGCCTAACAAAAAAAGTCAACAAAACATAAAAAATTTATACTAAAAAAAAGGTATTTAACAAAATCAAACCAAAATGGATAAATTAGAATTAAAATAAAAAACATTTATAAACATAAGATATATATACAAATATATAATAAATTTAGCAAGATAACAGAATATAAGAATTGTTTGTAGAACATTTTCAAAATAAACAAGCTGGATAAATGCCCAGTGTAGAGTATATACCCCTTAAAATGTTAAAATAAATACCAATACATTACTATGTGATAATTAAATAGAGAATGGATTAAATAATACAAACACATTTAGGAAGAATACAAACTCTCTACATTATTTATTGAAAATAAACTATCAATTCTTTGTTTTCTTATAGTAGGAATGGTTTTGTATAATTAAATTATAAAAATAGTTATAAAGTTTAGGAGCCATAAAATCATGAGTTCTTTTGAAATACTCCTTATTATGGCAAGATATAATAATTTTACCAGAATTTCTTCCAGACCTAACAATATAATTAAAATTAAGATGCAATGGTTCCTTATTACCAGATAAAAGTTATTTAATAATTTTAAAAAATAAAGCTGCCTTAGCGGGAGCAACCTAAACTTTCTATTATTATTTATCATGTATACTCTGCAATTAATAATAAACAAAAAATTACCTATTAACATATGAAAGTAGCATGTTTAATATAACATAAAATGGTAACTGTTTTTTACAAACAGATTTCAAAAAATAATGTTATTTCCTTTGTCATAAAACTGTTGAAATTTTTTGTAATAAAATTAGATATAAATAAACAGGGAGTTGGAAAGATATTAAGAATTATAAAGGTTACTAGCGGACCCGACAGACGTTGTCCTGTACACACGTCTTAAATTTGAAAATTTTAAACTTTTTTGAATAAGCTGT